>JAWWML010026851.1:0-14098 GCA_035047165.1 Ormyrus rosae
AGAGAGAGAGAGAGAGAGAGAGAGAGAGAGAGAGAGAGAGAGAGAGAGAGAGAGAGAGAGAGAGAGAGAGAGAGCAGTGTCGCGAGAGCGTGGTATCGCGATTAGGCAGATTGCCTCGCGCCTTCGACCGAAGCTGACCCGGTTCTTTTGGGCAAACCAATTGCGACCATTTTGTGCGTGAGAATTCCTAATTGTGGCTGTGCGTGTGCACCCCGTCCTATGCCCGATTGTTGGTCGAGTTACCACAAGCGAGCGGAGTTTCTCGACGAGAAACTGCAGCCTCTTCGCATCGAAATTTTAAGGGCCCGCTCTGGACGAATTTCGCATTTGCTCTCTCTCTACATCTCTCTCGCGCCGTGCCGCTTGTCTGGCCGCCTCGCGCCTGCTGCTTCGCGATTCGCGTTAATAAAGTTATTTTTGTTTCTTTATTTTTGTTCTTTTTCCGTCAATAAATCACGTCGTATCTTTTAAGCACGTGTTGTTCATTTTTCATTAGCCATTTTCCCGCGAGTCCCGCTTTTCAGCATCGTAGCAGCAGCAGTGCAGACAAGCAAAGGAGCCAGCGAGTAAGCGAAGAAGAACCGCATTTCCACGTTGCTGAGAGTCTCAGCTCTCAATCAAAGCCACCCCGTGTTTTGGATTTTTCTTTTATTGATTTCTTTGGCTCTCTTTCTAATTGTTTGACTCCGCGTTGAGTTCGGCGTTTTGCTTCTACTATATTTATGCAACGGCTGAACTAGCCGGCCGTTACAAACGGTACGGCAGAAAGATTCAATAGAACAATAATGGATATGGTACGATGTTTACTAAAAGGGACACAAGTTGATAAACGGTTTTGGCCCGAAATTATTTGCGCAGCGACTTATTTGAAAACCCGAACTCTAGCCAATACGATCGAAAGGAAAATGCCATATGAAATATTCTTGGGTAAAAAACCGGATGTTAAACATTTGCATTTATACGGAAGTAAAGTCTTTGTAAGAATGCCGGAACAAAAAAGAATTTCTAAATGGGATAAAAAGGCAGATATGGGAATTCTTTTAGGTTATAGTGATGTAGGATAAAGAGTACTTATAAATAATCGAATAGTAATCGCGAGACATTTTAATATTGTTGAAAAGGATGTGAAATGCATAGGTCTTAATGAGAATGAATCTGATAGAGTAGACGAATGCGACCTTGACAATGATTTAAATGATAGTGTTTTTGAAAGTGTGGAAGAAACCAGTGACAAGGAAAGTTTAGAACCAAAAATTCCACGTAGGTCAACTCGCGAAAGAAAAAGTACTGTGAGGTATCCACAACCAGAAAGTTACAGTATTTGTGTAAATTACAGTAGAGTAGATACTCCTTGTACTTTTGAGGAGGCGATAAATAGCGTAGATCATGATAATTGGGAAATAGCAATGAGAAAAGAATTAGAGTGTATAAATAAAAACAAGACTTGGAAACTAGTCGAGAGCGTAGAGAATAAGAAAGTATTAGACGTAAAGTAGGTATACACGAGAAAAACAAATAAGATGTTTAAAGCATCTCATTTAGTTGTAAGAGGATTTCAGAAACTGATGTAATTGATGATATATACTCTCCAATTGCCAAAAATTAGACGTTAAAAATTTTATTTTTATACTGTTGTCAAAATGGTTTACAATTGAACAAATGGATCTTGAAACTGCATTCTTAAACGGTAAAGTAACAACGGAAGTATATGTTAATCAACCTAAAGGTTTTGAAGACGGAACTGATAGAGTTTACAAATTATCAAAAGCTCTGTATGGATTGCGAGAGAGTCCAAGGGACTGGTACGAATGCTTTGACGAGTATATAATAAAATTAGGATTTCAGAAAATAAATGTCGAACTATGTTTATATACTCTGGGAGAAGGACAAAACATTATATACTTGTTAATTTATGTTGATGATTTATTGATTTGTTGCAAAGATAAAAGTAAAATTTATAAAATAAAAAAACTGTTATCAGAAAGATTTAAAAGAAAGATTTAGGTAATATAAAAGAATATTTAGGAGTTAAGGTAGATTACGATTATGAAAAACATGAAATGAAACTAAATCAGACCAAATATATAGTCATTAGCAGAAAATTATAAGATAATTGATAGTTGATTCTATAATACTCCTACGGAAACAAACTTCAAAATTGAAAAAACCAAAGAATGTAAATCTGAAATAAAATATAGGAACTTTATTGGTGCTTTATTATATATAAGCTCAAGTACGCAACCAGATATAAGCTATTGTGTAAACTATTTAAGCAGATATCAAAATTGCTATAACGAAACTTAATATTTGACAAAAGACTTAAGCTTATGTTATAAAAGAAATGTAAATGCTAATATTGTAGGATGTTATGTAGATGCAGATTGGGCAGGTGACTGCACAGATAGAAAATCAACCTCAGGATATGTAATTATTCTTTATGGAAATGTTATTGATTGGAAATCACGAAAACAAAAATGCATTATAAAAGCGTCTACGTATGCAGAGTATGTTGCATTATCAGAAGCAGTGAATGAGTTCAAATATATTAAAGAATTGCTAAATGTGTTTAAAGTAAATTTAAATGAACCAGTGAAAGTATACGAAGATAATGTAAGCGCAATAAATATAGCAAACTGTGGAAATTTCACGAAAAACTCAAAACATAGAAATTCACTATCATTATGTACACGAAAGCGTTAAAGATAAAGAAATTGAAATTGTTAAAGTAGACTCAAAGATTTTCAAATATCGTATTTTTCTACATAATTTTAGGGATCGACGAGGGTCATTGTGGAGGAGGGAGGAGCGACGAGGAGGGGTAAGGAGGGGGCGAGGAAGGGCGAGGAGGGGTAAGGAGGCGCTGAATCTTAAAATTCTGCTTACAACTATATAATATAGGCGTCGCCGGCTCGAGTGCTTCACGATCGCGCTAGAGTATACAAGTCTAATTACGCCCGTGTGACGAACATTATTTTTGGATGCACATGTGAATAAATTCATTTTTACTTTCTGTTTTGCGAAGGCGTAACATCGCGTATATCCTTATAATACAAAAAATTCAATTTCACGTTGTTTTGTAAAAGGGTGTAAAATCGCATTTTACGCCCCCAAAACAGTGTAAAAACGAATTTTACGCACCTGTGCATCAAAATAGTACTTTTTGGCACAAGGGAGAAAAAGTTGATTCTCGGAAGAGGATGAGTTTAGCGCCCGGGCGAAACAAGGGCGATAATCACCCTCGCTCGAGAATCATCTTTCTCACGTGTGTTGAACAATATTTTTTTATATAAGGGTCGTAAAAACGATTAAAACATGCCTAATCGCTGCATTATTCTCAAGATGCCGGACATATCATCAATAAATTGCATAATGGCAATTCCTGCAGCAAGTTTTAGTGTACGAACACCAACAAAGATGCCTTTTGGACAAAGTTTCCACAAGATGTTGTTGAAACTTTCATTGGAGTTCTTTGTGTGACCTCTAAGACATCTTTTCAAGAGGGATATTGAAGTAATTTTTCTGAACACTGGACGGATAACTTCGAGTACCGATTGAGGCAAGGATTTCTTGTGATGAAAATCCTGGTGTTGATGGAGAGCTTCTGTCCGCCTGTACTTACGCCAAGATCTCCAGCCAACAGGACAGAACTGATGTGGAGAGTCGTCCGTGGAGCCCATGTGATACCAAATGGTCCAGGTATCCCTGATCATTCCACACAATGATGTTGGATTGTTGCGGATGGCTCCTGTGTAATAGGTCTGCATGGTGGTGATGCTTTTATCGGTAAGTCTTCCTTTGTCAAAAAAGGCCATCACTCAGTTTTTTAGTCTTGAAGTCCTGTTTTAGTTTCCTCACATGGTAGCCGAATCTTTTTCCAACATGCCCAATACATTCGAGTTTTTCTATTTTTACATCTTCTTTATAAGGTTTTGCTTTAGAGATGTTGTAAAAAGTCTTAGAGTCTCCATCTCCAATGTATTGGGTATACTGAGCCTTGTGTTTTTCTTGAGATCTTCTAAAGATTCGCAGCATGCCTGCACTTTCCATTCCTCCTGAAGTTCCAGAATAGTTCTTAGTGGAGATCAGCTGATGAGTGTCAAAAAAATCTTCCCGTTCTTCGCCAACTGGAGGCCCATGTTCTTGTTGCCATTTTTGACAGATCTGACAGTAAGATGAAAGTCCTTCATGATCAAGAACTTTCTCTGACTCTGGTCCGATAACAGTTACTGCTCCATTCAAGGAACTGTCACCTCTCTTCTGCCAAATACCATCTCCTTTTACTTTTAGTTGCTTGAACTCCTCTCTTGTGTCCTCTCTTGTGTCATCATTTAATTGTGTATCTTCATCACTCGAGCCTTTTGAGTGTTTTGATCTTTGTTGACTTGAGTTGTTAATTCTATTTCTTCTTTGGCAACCCAATGCATACTTTCTTGAGCCTCATTGTCAGCAGTTTCTAAAATCCTTTTCTGTAACTTGTCGCATGCTTTGAATCTTATTGGTGGTGGTAAGTCCACAATGCCATGAAAAGTTTTTAAACCACTCAGTCCATTACCACTTAAACGTCCAGCCAGTACTGATCTCTGGTTAAGATCATATAAGTTTCGTTGCTTACAACAATTAGCAAAGACTTGTGTAAATTCACATTTCAAACACTGAAATTGGTATTCACCGCCAAGATCTGCTCGTGACCTTTCTTGTTTTTACATTCCACATAGGAAGAGTGGAGTGATTGCAATAAATCCATGAAAGAAGCTTCAAAAGTAAATTAAGAAGTCATCAGCAGTCATAAGCTCATCACCAAAAATCTTCAAGATAAAGGACTTCAAGTGTAAAAAGAAAAATATGTAAGTTTTTAAGAATTTTTTTTATTATCAATTTAAGTGTTGTTTCCTGAAAAAAAAACTTTGGTTTTTTGGAGTTTGATGTCAACTCCTGGTTGAACCGTTCCATGGATTGGTATGAAACACGGCTTAGAATTTTTATTTTTAATGTCATTTAGGGCCAAAGCTCTGAAATAGTGGAATTTTTTTGATTTAGCATTTTTAAATCAAGAAAAACTGAAAAATTTTCTTAAAATTTTGAAATTTTATCAGTTTTTAAATGATTCTAAATGACAAAAAACACAGATTTTAAGCCCTGTTTCATGTCAATCCATCCAATGGTTCAAACTGGAGTTGACACTAAAGGAAAAAATTTGAGATTAAAATATCTCTGAAACAAATGTGCCTACAGTCTTCTGTCTGGGCTCATTTGATTCAGAACGAGGTATATTTTTAATATATAGGTAGTATAAACTATTATTAATTTAAATTTCTATTTTACAGGTTATTTAAAACCATGTCAACGATGCTTATTTTTGCCCTTAATGCATGTACAATTTGTGATAAAATGAGCGATGGTAGAAGGTGCTAGGCTTATTTTATACAGAGATATGCAATTCTAAATTTTGGCTTTGGCATAAGCCAGAGACTGAACCGATGAATTGATTTTGACCTAGTTGGGGTTAAATTATTGTAAATTTATGCCATTCTGGTCTGAAAAATTGTATGTTTTAAAATTATTTGACTAATTAATTTTTAATATCTAAAAACCATGTAAGTTTTGCAACTCTCTCGAATACTCGAACGTTAGCCGAGAGCCTCGCGCGTCATGTTTACATGATTTGCATGTCGCGGCGCGAAATAATATTATCATAAAAACGGAAAATTCACATAACGTTTGACAGAAAAATGCAACCGCGACCCACGGCATCTCAAACGAGAGCGCGCATCGCGGTGCACGCGGTGGAGGCATTCGCGCCCTCATAAAACACTTCTAACTCGGTCAAAAATTAAATAAAAACAAATTTCCCTTTGTAGTTAATCGGATTAAAATCCGAGAACAAAGGGAAGTTTGCCTATAAAAGGGGCCCGAAAGAGGCTCTCGGTACCCATTTCCCCGATATTCCTCGCCTAGGACGGATAGCTAGTGTGCTGGTCTGCTCCAAGTCGCGCTGAACCTTCGAATACAAGGTAAGTGCGGCGTTCCTCTGCTTCCTGGCCGGTAACCTCGCAAGAGGAAGAATTTGGTCAAGGAAGCTCTCTCCTCGGGGATATTTCTCTAAGATAGATACCGCGAGTAGAATTTAATTTACCTAGTAGAGTTTAAAACGATTTTGTACGAATTAGAAGTTGTAAATAATATTGCAATAATATTCAAACTAGAAGCGAGCAAATGAATCGCGAAGCGTCCAGAAATATCAACACACAAATATACATATGTATTAAAATTTTAATTTAAATAAATAGATAGAATTTAAACCGCAACTGCTTCGATAAGTGATTTAAATACCTCCTTGGCACCTCCTTAGATCCCGTAAATCTTACAGTTTAAATATTTAAATATTTAAATATCTGAGAGTCCTCGCGTGTCGTGGCAAAACTAAGGTTATATTCATCTCAGTAATGAAAATAAAATTGTTTTGGTATAAAATCTAAATGTTTATAACTCAATTGCGCAATGTCAGATTTTTTCAAGTATAGAAGGATATTTACCTTCTTGATCGTAATCCACTTCATGAGTCATACTAAATATAGTATGAGCAATATTTAAAAATTTCGTGGTGTCATCCATTACTAATTTATGTGTATCTAATACTTCTTCTTCTAACATTTGTAATGCTGAAACAGCTTCGTGAAATGTATACAAATCCTGAGATAATTCCCCTTCCTGAAAATAAAATGTGTATCATTATGAGTTGAAAATTAAATGAGATGAAGAATATCCTCCTACGCAAGAGTTAAAATGCCTCTGTCAACTAATCTTAATTAAAATAATATTTTACATTAGTACAATCAATAAAAATTGTTTGAAAAAGATTCCTCCGTCAATGCCCTCCCTTCTCCATCCTTGCCTACAACAATAAATTAAATACGATTCGGTCCCATTAAAATTTTATTGTATTCAATAGATTTAACGGTTTAGTAAATTCATTCCATTATTATTCAATAAACTTCAATGGATTACAAATTTCAAAACTTAAAATAGTTATTAACAATTTTATTGACTTTAAAATTACAAGTTTTATGGGTTAAAATATCATACAATCCAACATTATTAAATTTTAAATAAAGTTAATGTGACAAATCCCGGTGAAAGTTTTTTCTTTAATTTCTTTAGCAAATAGAATTGTTTGAGTAGAAACTCTTTAACCCTTGACGGCGCACATTTTTTAAAACGATATTTTTTGGCCAAAATTGTTACTTGGCGGTTGTTTGGGTCGCTGAACACGAATCGGAAGATAAAAATTAAAAATTTTCAAATTCAAGATGGTGGATCCAATATGCCATATTAGTCCGCCATCTTGGGTTTGTAGATTTTTTAATTTTGACTTCAGATTCGTAATTAGCGACCCCAAAAACCTCCTAAAAATACATTTGGATGATTCTAAGTATAACAGCAATTCCAAAGCCAATTTTTTTATGAAAAAATTGCCATTTTCTTGCACTTTTTGTTTATTATAAAAAAAAAATGGCAATATAAAAGTATAATTTTGTATTCGTGTATATTCATTGACATCTCAGACAGCTAAAAAAGCAAAAAACCCCATGTAAAACTTTAATTTTAAGCGCTATGTACACATAATCCCGATTTATGTTAGGTAGTAAGTATACTTGCTACTGCGCCGTAAAGGGTTAAAGAATTAGTAAGTTGTTACGTATCCTAATAAATGATAAATTTATTCGCGAGTAATATTCTATTTTTTTGCTATTATTTTCTTTGTTGTAGGTCCAATTTTTCAGTATGATTTTACTTTACTTGATTTAAACATATGACAGGATAGTCTCCTAGTTTTAAAAATATAAATTTAAAAATAAAATATTAATCCTTTTAAGTATTTAAATTTAATTTTAATTATATTTATTTAGTTTTAAATATTTATGAAAATTCAAATTTAGCGGATGTAGCAAATTCTCACGCCTATTTCTCCCCTAGTAGAAATCATATGATTTGAGGTTAAATTTTAGCACTTATTGGCCACATTAAGGACCATTTTTTGGCCATTTTTTAAGAAATGGTCAAAAAATGCTCTAAAATTTCTACCAGGGTTACCGACCAATCAAAATCAGTCTTTAAAGGCTTCACAACATCCGGCCATCACTTTTTTAAGAGAGGAAAATCATTAAAAACTTCTTAATAGTTTTTATTAGAAATATTCATACTTATACAGATTAATCTTTATGTTAACTCAGTTAAAAAGTTCTCGTTGATAAATTTAACCAATAACATTTTGATTTAAAAAAAGATTGCAATTGAAAGACTAAATTTTGTTCAAAAGTAATAAATGCATATTAAAGAAAATAAAAAATCGCTGCTAACTGAATTAGCAGATTGGCTTCTCAAAGAGACTCACTTTATTGAAATTCCTTTTAAGAAATTATAATATCTATGCATTTTAGCACTAATTTTTAAAAATTAGATTAGCTATTAATTGGCATGGAATTGAATAACAATTGGTTGCCACAGCAACGAATTGCGATTGGTTGCCATGGCAACAAGCTATATTGGTAGCTATAACAACCGTCTTATGGTCTAATCTCTAACCATTGCCATGGCAACAATCTTAATTCGTACAACGGCTACAAAACTGAAAATATTTTTATTATATAGAGACTATTGGTTGCTATGGCCAGCGTCTTTTATTGCCATGGCAACTATTCGCTATTCGTTGCCACGGCAAGTCTTAATTCGTATAACGGCAACAACGGTGAAAATATTTTTATAGTATACAAAAAGATTATCGGTCAAATATGGTTGCCATAGCAACCAATCGCTAAACGTTGCCATGTCAACTATCTGAATACCTGAAGAATATTTATTTAATATGTTGTATGTCATATTATATATATGCTATATATATATATATGTCATGTTACAAAGCTTTCTCTTTGAGAAAGCAATATAGAGAGGCTAAATGTTTTTAATAAAGGCATTTCAATACAAATTTTGTATATTTTGTTCAATAGTAATAAATCTGTAAATTTTACAATTATTTTTACATAATTTACATTAAAGAAGGTTAATAGAATAGAATTTAAGTTACGTAAAACATCCGACAATATACAAAATGTGTATTGTAATGCCTTTATTAAAAACTTGTATCTCTCTATTTTTAGTTTCTTCAATGTCAATTTATTGTTTTTGAACAAAATTTAGTCTTTTTCAATTGAAATCTTTTTTTTAATCAAAACGTTTAATTAAGAATTTGTTAACAATAAACTAAAAATAGAGAGACTACAACTTTAAAATAGAGAGACTCTAACTCTGTAAAATTTGAAATTTAATAATTTTGTAATTCTACCCATTCGGTTGTATTCTTTAGTACCCAAAAACGACAAATGAGCTGGAAATCCCTAAGTTGGACCATTTTAAGGTAAAATGTACAAAAATATAGTCACTTTTGCCCCGGTAAGAAGGCTTCGGGCGTAACGGGTTGACGGGGTATTATACCGAAAAAAATTTCAAAAAATGAAAAATTTTTTTATTACATATTTTGATTGTATATGTTACAATCTGCATGAAAATAAAGTCACTTACTCGCCGATGATAATGTCTAGGTATCGCGCTCCATAGTTTTCGGAGTCTAGGTTTCGATTCACTTTGAGGTCGTTATCTCAAAGTACCAGATCGCCGATGATGATGACGAAAATTACGGAGCGCACTACCTAAACTTCATTGTCGGCCACCTGATATTTGAAGATATGCATCTCAAAGTAAATCGACATCTAGATCTCGAAAACTACGGAGCGCACCACCTAGACATCGTTATCGGTGACCTGGTACTTGGATATAACTACCTCAAGGCAAATCAACACCTGGACCCCGAAAATTACGGAGTGCCCAACCTGAATATCATCATCGGCGACCTGGTACTTGGACATAACCGCCTCAAGCTAAATCGACACCTAGACCCCGAAAAATACGGCGCGCACCACCTGGACATTATCCTCGGAAATCTGATAATGATTTCGACAAAAAATATTGCAAGCAAAAGCAGCATTGTAAACTGATTTTTATGTTAATAATTTTTTAAAATTTTATGTAATAAATGTATTGAATAATTATTGTATTATTTATATTTTTTTTATTATAGGAATTTATTTATAGTTCTATCTCACTCGCACATCCGAGCGCCCGCAGTACTTAACCTCACGCGCGCGGCATCATCTTGCCTGCACGGCAAGACAATAAAATATGTACTAAAATCTTTGTTTTCTATGCTTACCTTCGGGTGACATAGAAATAATAAATTTAGTACCAAGCAAATGAGTGACGAAGAGGCAAAAGTTCACCGAGAGGAGAGAGGCAGTGGCGTCGCTACCAGTCTCTCATTCATTTCATCACATGTGCTTGGCTTTACCTATGAAGTGCAGATTAAGAAAAGTAAAACTTAAGTTTTTGACTTTAAAAGTCGTACAAAAATAACAAAATGGTGATTCCGCAGACGAAGAAGAACTAAGTCTTACGAAATTTCGACGAAGAGGCAAGAGTAATTATACAATCAGAAACATTACCACAAAAATCTTCTGAAAGATATCTCCTTGTCTATAATACTTACAAAAAGTGGCGAGAAGAAAATAATAGTGCACTATCAACAAACTCAGAAAAAAGCAATTTAATTCTTGTGACAGTACAGTTGGCCCGGGCCAAACTGTCTGTCACTCAGGCTCGTTATCAATACCCTGGATCCTGGAGAGTCCCATCCAGGACCCTGGCCGTACCCACCCTGAGCACACACCCACCCGACACTTAAAATTACACTAGAATTAAGAATGGGGAGGTATCCTTTGTTGTCCAAGACGTCACTTCCCTAGCTGGCTGTAGAAGACTCACCGTACCTGAAAAAACTTAGATTAGCAATTTTATCCAGTATTAAGAGTGACGCAGCTGTCACATAAGCTGTTATGCGCCACATTACTATACTACAGGATACTAGCATGCAAGGAGAAGATAAATGGTGGTAATCTCACTGGTTCTTTGCTACTATCTAGCTCAAGCAATAAAAACAGATCCTCGTCGAACAGCCTCTCCAGCTCCAGTCACTGTAACACCAGAGTCCTCCAAAGGGAGCTGAAGGGGAATAATTCCTGTATCGTCAAAGAAAATCAGTACACTGTTAATAAGAGGAAAGAGAGTGCACTTCTCTGTTATAGCAAGAGAGTGCCTCTCACAACACAAGGATAACCAAGGAAAAGAGGTTAGGAAGGCCTGCGGAGGGATTGCAGCTAATTACACAGCCACATAAAAAAAGTCAAAATCCATGGACCAGACTATGTACACCTTATATTCTTGAGGTCGCTGAATCCGAATCCGTGGTCATATGTATATCCTGTCAAAATATGGTTGCCATTAATTTTGTAGATTTGACCTAGAAATGACCTTGACCCTGAGGTGGTGGGGTTAAACGGACCACGGATTCGGATTCAACGACCCCAAAAACATAAGGTGTACATGGTCTGGTCCGTGAGTTTTGACATTTTTTTTTGTGTGGCTGTGTCATCAAACTATGTGACTTACTGACTTCAATGACATCCAAAAGGAATCCTACAGTTCAATTCTTACCTGGCTCACAGCAGTCGTAGACGGAAGGGGGAGAAAAGCTGACTCCCAAGCACTGACAACTCTCTTCCCAGTCGCAAATTGCTTCTCAACATGGAACCAGTCTTGCAGCTTCGCGTCCGTTACCGCACCCGTACAAAGAAACAAGAAAGGGAGAGGCGAGCTCTCATTAGCTAGGACCACGGAGAAAATACAGAACGAATAATTTTTATTCTTACTTGGCACTTCGGAGAACTACAGTCATCAGCTTGGCAACAATGAACATGAGAGCACTACAGAACTGCCGCGCGCGACGAGGCTAACCTCCCATCAGCTCGCAGCGTCGCTGTGACGAGACTAACCTCCCTTCAGCTCGCAGCGCCGCTGCGACGAGCGAATGCGCCGGCGCGAGCCATGAAGACGAAGGAATGATCGCTTGCTTGCGTTCACTCCGCCATCACTCTCCACGGATCGTCTAAGTCGCACAGACGCGTTTTAATAAAGTTCGCGGCCGAACAAAAAGTAAAGATCAGGAGTTTTTACCAAGTGGCGACAGAATTAGTAGATTGGTGCGGAATAAAAGAATCGTTTGTAAGTGGTATTGCAAGATCGCGATACAAGTTTGTTTTTGGGATTATTAACCGAATCTGAGTTTTCGTGTCGCGTTATCGCAGCTGGCGCCCATAAAACGTTTATAAAATTAGAATTCAAGTTGTTAATAAATACAGTTTTGTGTGAAATCAATATGTAGATATTTTCTTTGTGTTAAACTCTTTGATAAGTCACCCGTGCAGCGGATTGCCTGCCGGCCCACGCGCTCTCCGAGCTACCCGGCAATTTCCCCGTATTTCCTACAGTTCTTTCACAGCCTACAGTTTCCCCAGCAATCCTTTGTAGCAATTTGAGTGATCCCCTCAAATCGTTACATTGTTTATTTTAATACATTAAAAGAAAGAACTTTGAATACGAAAGACAATGTTGATATTAGCAAATTCTTAGCTTTAAAAAGCATAATAAAAAATATTAACAAAGGTTACAAACCTAAAAAATCATTAACTCTAACCTGGGATGAAATAATGAATTTTATGACAACAGCCAGTGATAATGTGTACTTAGCTACAAAGATAACTAATTATTTATGTATTCGCTCTACCTCTTATACTTCATTAATTGCATTTTTATATTATTAATATTTGCAGATGAAATACGTTGTCATGAAATAACTAATATAAAGCTTCAAGGTGTACAAGACTTGGGTGATAAGTTTCTTGTATCGATTCAACATAACAAAAACGATTATCCTGGTCAGTTTCTTATTGGAAACCTTTTCTATGACAAAGTTAAAAATTTTGTTAAGACCAATTGGTCAGTTTAGCGACAGATTCTTCATTCAGTACCAAAATGGAAAATGTACTCGTCAAGTTATTGGAAAGCATAAGATAAGTGAAGTATCAGAAAGAATCGCTTCTTATCTAAATTTAGAAAATTCAAGAAAATACACCGTTCACTGTTTTATAAGAACAGCAGCAACGCTTCTTTTTAATTCTGGTGCTAACATGCAAATAATTAAACAATTATGAAGATAGCATTCTGACATTATAGCACAAGGGTATGTAGAAAATTCAATATGAAAAAATCCAAAAAAGACTGATCTCAAATCACTATTAATAAATTGAAAAAGTTTAAATATCAAAACCAAAGTTTAAATTATTGTAATAAATTTTGTATTATTTTTATTTGTATTATATACTAAAAAAATTTAATAATTTGAACAAAGTATTTCTTTAAAGGTTTGTCAAGTAAATATTTAATTGAATTAACTGCAAATTTCTTTGAATACAATTTAATTAAAAAAAATGTTTCTTTGATTCATAGAAATATTGAAATTACTAATTTTTTCTAATGTATTAATGTTTATTTAACTTTTAAGAATTAGTTGAAAGAATGTAAATTACAATAAAGACTAAATTTATATTGTAATTAATATTAATACATTTTTTCATCTCTTTATAGATTTTTTAAAAGTAGGGCGCGTATCAATAATCAAAGATGACAAAGCAAACTGTCAAGCTTTCGCTGACTCGAAAGCAAATATCGTATATATATATCGTATATATATATATACACATATTTCCCATCTAATATTATCCAATACTTATACAAATTCTTTAAATTAAAGGAACGAAAGTACTGAAATCCTGAAATATGAAAGAGGCAAGTTGCTATTACCAGTTTTTCTGTATAATAGCAGTACTACATCTTTCAAGGTTTCGTAATCTGTGCCAGTTTTGTTTTGTTTAGAATTATTCGAAAGAGTGGTATCGATATTATTATTCAAATAGCTTAAAATAATTTCTGCAGAAAAATTTGTAGCTCTTTTTTCTAAGGGAATTATTTGTTAACAAAAAAAAAAAAGTGCTATCTTAAACAAAGCTTCTAATTTTTTAAGGAGGTTCGATACCGGCTGCGGGACGTATGCGGTGCGGGGGGAAAATGTCACGTCTTAGCCTGATGGGAGTAT
>JAWWML010026872.1:0-14085 GCA_035047165.1 Ormyrus rosae
CGATGGGGTGCAGACAGTCACCTCAAATTTTCTGTGGAGAATCCATGACCCGAATATCATGGACTCTCCTTGTAAGTTTAAATACAATAATTTAACAACTCGCAATAGATACTCTTGTCTGTTTTCGGTTATTGTTTATATCTAATGTTGTTGTTGCGTGGATGGCACAAATATCTACGTAGATACTACAGAAATCCACGTGGGTAGCAGAAAAATCCACGTAGATATCCAAAGAAAAATCCACGTGGATACCAAAGAAATCTACGCGGATGCGACAAAATCCACGTGGATGGCACAAATATCCACGTAGATACCCAATCCATAATCCACGTAGATACCCAGTCCAAAATCCACGCAGATACTGTAGAAATCCACATAGATACTGTAGAAATCCACGTAGATACTGCAGAAATCCACGTGGATGGTACACAAATCCGTGTAGATACCCAGACCAAATCCACGTGGATAGCGTCCCTGTTGAAAGCGTCTCGTAAAAACTCTTAAAATCTTATAAAATTGTAGAACAGTTACCAGTAAAAAATTTTAACCTAGAAAAATTTTTACTAGCTTTTATCAGTAATTTTCGAGACAAAAAAATGTTATGAAATTTTAAGAGAATTTTCTTGTGCAAAAAAATTTTAATAAATATATGTTTACCGAGCGGTAGGACACCGTGCGTTCGAGTGTCTTCAATAGACATGTTTTTCGTGCGGATCCGTGGGTCATTTGGCAGCATCATGTCCGGGGTCGGCGGGAACACTAGAGTGTCAGGTTTGTGGCTCTCTGGGAGTTATCTTTCGGGACTGCTAGAACTGCGTAGTAGTGAGGCAGTTCCTGGAAAACTCACGGGCAGTGCAGCAGACTCGACCCCTGGGCCCTGCAAACCCTCAATAGGTGTAAAACCTGGGGCACCATACGCCTCTGATCTGGAGAACTCATCAATGCATGGAGAGAATATGGTTTTTGAGAATATAGAGTTGTCGCCAGAGGCTATTCGGGAAACGGTATCGGAGTTAGTTAAAGGATTGAAATCGCTCCAAGTGGATCAGTCGTCGTCGAATAATGATAGTGCAATCGCTATGGGATTTGGTGTGAACAGCCAAGAATCGCCGGCGACTATGGCAGTTTAAAGGGGGCAAGTATAGTATGAGATTCGCCACTGGAAGCGCCGAACGAAATGGAAGAAGTAGCTAGTGTCGAATACGGTAATCGTTTCTATTTAACGGTTCGTTTCGGTAACGAGGATATGCTGGCACTGTACGGTCCAGGTGCTATGGTTTCGCTTATTCATCCTGAGGCTGCGGAAATATTTCGGCAGAAATGGGAGACAACGAATTTAATTATAAGTGGAGTGTTAAAGACACCAATTCTATCCATTCGGTGAGGATGCTGGCTTGAAAGTGAATCGCGAAAAATGCGAATTTTGTTGCTCCAGCGTTACTTTCCTCGGGTATCGGTTGGATAATGATGGTCTTAGGCCAGATCTAGACAGAATAGCCCCTGTACTAACTACCCAACAACGAAAAACGTAAAAGAATTGCGTTCGTTTTTGGGTATTGTCGGTTGGTACTCGTGGTTTATTGATAAGGAGTCGAATTTAAAGGTGCGTCTGGTTAAGTTATGTGAAGTAAGTAATCGCGAGTGTGAGGTGAAGATGAACAGGAAGCTTTTGAAACTTTAAAGCGTTCACTAGTAGAGGTCCCAGTACTTGCACGGTCAGATTTTTCGAAGCCTTTTACAGTTCAGAATGATGCATGTGATTACGCGATCGCGGTTGTGTTGACGCTAGAGGACGATGAAGATAATGAAAATCCGATCGTGTATGTTAATCGAGTATTAAATTCGGTTGAAAAGAATTACACTACGACGGAGAAGGAATGTCTCGCATTACTTTGGGCGATTAAACGACTTGGACCATATCTAGAGGGATATCAGTTCAAAGCGATGACGGATCATAGTGCTTTAAAATGGCTAAGAAATTTGAAGGAACGTACTGGTCATCTAGCGCGATGGATGTTGGAAATGCAGTAATGGGATTTCGAGATAATCCACAAGAAAGGGGCACTGAACTATGTTCCAGATGCCCTTTCTCGAGCGATTGATCGAGTACCTGAATAGAGTGAAAGAAGTACAGGACTTTCCCCATAAGTTCCCTGACTGGAAGTTAGACGATGGGATGTTGTATCGATTCACTCGTGATAGGTTTTGGATCCGATCACATCGCGCGAAGAGGGCTGGAGGTTAATTGTTCCAGTTGAGTATCGGGATAGAGTAATACAGGATGCTCATTGTCATCCATCCGCAGGACATTTCGGTGTGGAAAAAACCTACGATGGAGTTGCGAGGGAATACTACTGACCGGGTGTATTTCATAGAGTGCAGGAATTTGTGTTACAATGCCAAGTTTGTCAGAGGTATAAAGTCTCGCAGTCAAGTCCGCAAGGTTTGATGGGTAAAAGAATCGCGACGAAGTGTCGTCCACCACCAGGCGCATACCGCTAAAGGATTTTGATTACAGCCACAGCTTAGGAGCCGATAGCCGAGATGATCGACGAAACGACTTCTTCAATAGCGATTGTTTTGGTTTTCACCGAAATGATATTAATTTGAATCGATGTGTCTGCGCACACATTTTCGAATTGTGATTGTGTGTGTGCTTGGCTATTAGTTTTAAAGTAGTTGGATTTCGACGGCCGAACAATTAAGACTATTTAGAGAACATAGAGTAAATTGTCGTGTTCTAATTTTGTATGGTTGGAATTGTGGTTAGCTGTGCTAATAGTTAAATTTATTGGAGTTTTTGGATTTTTGAGAGTCATTGGAGTTGGAGTATTGGCAGCGAGATTTTCGGCGATCGGTCAACCTTTTTTTTTCAGGATTTGGTAGAAAGATTGTTGAGTTGATTTTCGGAGAGTTGACTGGTATTCGGTAAGTTAATTATATATGTTATTGAGAAAGAGAGTGTGCTGCGATATTAGTTTTGTTAAAGTGATTTTAAATACATTATTTTATAATCGAATTGGCATTTTGTTTATTTTTTAACCCTTGTTGGCCTTTAGAGCGCCGGGGTTTCGAAAAATTTGCAAATCGCATTTTTCTATAGAAATGTGGTCTAAGGTCCCTAGGTTAGGGCCAAACTAATTATAAGTTAAGATGTTGGCGAGTCAGACCCTTTACGCCTAGGGGCACATCCAGGCCCGGTACTGTAAGGCCAAATGATAAAATGTTCAAAATTTCAAAAAAACATTCAATTGCACTATTTTTTTTTTTTTTTTTTTTGTTTTTAGCATTATTTATGTTTTATCTGGTCAAATAAAAAAAAAATAATAAATAACATTTTTTTATGCTTCTAGGCGTTTTCCGGCGGTGTAAAGGTTAATTGTGCAATTAACTACCGGTTCTGACAACTAATAAATTAATTATCAGGTGCGCGGGTGATAAATAATAATTATTTCAAAACGCATCGTGACAACCCTTAATAGTAAAAAAATTCAGTATTACGCGGTTTTGTAGAAGGGCGTAAAATCATATTTTATGCCCCCAAAAGAGTGCGTCAAAGGGATCAACATCACTTCAGATTTAACGTGGGAAACAGAGGCTAAAATAAGATCTAAGAAAATCTATGACGTATTACAACAGCTTAAAGTTACTAGGCACATACTTCCAAGAGATTTAAGGGCTAAACTCATGTCAACCTTGATCTTTCTTATCCTAGACTACTGCTGTGCTGCTACGTATGATATTAAACTCTAATCGGATAAAGTTTTTCAAAGAGCCCTCAACTGCTGTATAAGATTCACGTGCGTGGCAAACAAATATGATCACATAACTCCACTCTATAATGAACTCAAATGGCTGAAGGTTAAATCACGAAGAGAGTAATTTGTCTGTATGCAAATCCAAAAAATTTTATACACTGAACAACCTAACTATGTGCTTGAGAATCTGACCCTAAGGTGTGATACGGCCAGTTGATGTTTGAGACTAGATTCATTCAACATCCCATAATGCAAACTGGACTTTAGAAAACAATCCTTTCTGTTACGTGGACCATCTATGTAGAATGCCCTACCAATTCAAATCAGACAGACTACACAATGCGTACGGCGTGCAAGGGACAGCTTTTGCAACATCTGCTGCAGGGAAATAGATAGAATCAAGAAGAATGAAAAAATCAAATATCTGTTTCAAACACACTTACACAAATAAATATACTTACACACATAAGCACACTCACTAACACAATGAAATGAAATGAAAATTGGACGTAATGAAAACAAATTGTAATTTTATTATACTACAAATAACATAAGTATTGAAGTTAAAGCCGCGCTTAAAAGGAGTAATCCTAGAGCGTTAAAATAAATAACTCTTAAATAAATAAAAACGAACTTTACGCACCTATGAATCGGAAAAATAATTTCGACTCACCTTCTGATTCGATAAACTTTCGATTTACTTCCGATACAATTTGGATTCACCTTCAATTCACTTACGATAAAGTTTGGAAACGCTTTAGGTCCAGTTCCACTTCATCATTCCGGTTCGAATTCTGCAAAGAACCATTATTAAAGAAAGTCTTAATAATTGAGTGGAAAAAATCGACTCTCCTTAATATAATAGAGGATATGACCATAATGCATCATGGTTTAGATGATAGGTAAATTCAAGATTTAAAAAGTAACAGCTAAATAAAAATCGAATTCATGTAAAATAACATAAAGTATATAATAGCGCAGGGCTCCGTAGCTTCATAGCCATACTTACTCCATAACATTAACCTTTTGAGCTGTAAATAGTGTAACAGTGAAGTTTGGCACGAACCAAACTGACTGTCGCAACTACAGTAAAGCCGTACTTGTAGCCCTATTTTAATGCTACCTTGTATCCTGGAGAGTCGTACCAGCACCCAGGTCTTGCCCAACCCAAGTCCGCACCCACCCGACACTTAATTCTAAATTAAAGTAGACGAGGGAACGGGTCTCCTTCACTACCTGCAGAGGCCTTCTCTCCTATGGCACTGGATAGCAAGCGTAGCTGAAACAATAAATGGAATTAGTGGATACTCAGTTTTAAGAGTGATGCAGTTATCATAACAACTACTAGGCGCCACTTTTATCTACACTACGGATTACTAACATGTAAAGCAGATAAAGAATGGATCGTACAGATCCTCACTTACCTCGGAAACTAGCAAAGAAGAATGGATTTCGTTGCAAGTCCATAGAGTCAGCGAGTCAGCAAGCAGCTCCGTGCTTTATTGGCTCCTGGGCTAGAATGATTTGGCAAGGGAAAGTGAGCCGCACCTTCACGAAACTATGAGTTTCCAACCAAAGCTCCGGTGTTGAGACTCTTCAAATTTCACCATTCCATGACAAACTTTGCAGCACAACAAAGCGGACAGCACACCGAAAATTGTCACAAACTCGATAATACGGAACCTGTGTGAATAATGTACTGGAATATCATCTGCAGACACTGATGACAATTTTCGGATACTCACACTTTGGCCTATCGGCTCGCCTTTCTCTGTTGTATGCTGATTACCGTGAAACGATTTCCTGCGTCGTGTTGCACGATAGCTATTGCCTTGCTAGTCCTTTGAGTAGGAAGACATTCTGCACGTACACAGTAGTTCACTGCTCGACAACCAGCAATCAGTAGTAAAAAAGTCTCCAAAATGAGTTTCTACCCCTAGTCTACAATGTTTGCCTCAACTATACTAATACTCTAAAATCTTTATACGAATGTATACTAATACAACCACAGGTCGAGAAACATCTGCTATATTTTGCCCTATAAGTAGCAAGAGTCCTAACTCAGTCGGGCCCTTCTCTGTTCAAGCGCGTACTTGCCAACCTGCTCCACGTGTCGGAGGACGTTAGAGAAAATTGCCACAGCGGCTAAACCGCTTCGAATTTCGGTCTGAAATTTTAACAGTGTATTCTTTAAATGCTGTGCTTTCGATTTGTACATTAAAAAAAAAATCGAATCTTTAATCCATTTATAAAGGGATAACCTCTTAAGTGTAAATGGTGCTGTGAAATCAGTAATGTGATTTGGTCGATATGGGTTTGTTTTAACTTGGATAATTAAAACTGAATGCATGCGTGCTTGTAACGCGCACGATCTTGCTTTCTGGTGTCGCGTTTTGTGGCAGCTGGTACCCATATCAATTCAGTTGTACAGTGGTTTTGTGGTTTTACTAAACAAATTCAATTTTTATTTTATGAAGAGAATTTTATGTATTTTTGGTTTGGTCACTTGGGCAATAAATGTTCAGCCCACGTACTCTGTACTGCGGTATCTTCCCTTTTCATTTGTCCTCTTATCTTTTATCAGATCCCGGCAAAACTGTAACAATAGATATGCAGTGGCCAAAGAGTTCCAAAACGGTTGAATAACTTGAAAAATTCAAACATAAAAAATCTGTTGCAGTAGAAAAAAGTATTTGTATAAATTTATGAATTAGCAATAACAGTTTGATAAACAGTTTAATAATTTCTAACATCGAAGTTAGATGTCATGTAATTTTTCAATTATTCATAAACAAAAAACGCGAGGCTTCATCATCTCCTTTTTAAAGAAGAGAACTGATATATTTTTTATATTTGATGTTTACATTTATGTTGTGATTTTGTTGGTTGGCTCTCGTGCGGGATGATCTGTACTCATGAAGTTAAGGGTGCTCTGCCGAAATTGCTCAAGTCCGAATTGGCTATTGCGTCTCCTTCAACTATAAATTTCTTATTTATTAATTTAAAAGTAACAGTTATAAAAACGGGTAAATAAAGTTTTCCCACCTATAAGTAATATCTAACAAAGAGAACACATAACATTCGGGTGGCAGATTACACCTAAACTGAGTCATACATCTATGGATCACTTTTCTGGAGTTTTAGAGACTAACGCTCATCCAGTCCCCAGATAGTTTAATTTTTCTTTGGATCTGGACTGTGAACACACCTACCATGGACAATCACGGCCAACTCTTTTTTCACGCCTTAAATTTTGTCTGTATCTGCTTCCTATAATCACAATAAATAATTAGCACATTCGGGCTAGAGTTAATCTCTTTCGCACCAACTCATCACACCGATGCTTCTTCATCTACAATAGATTACATTTGCGTCAGTAATCTCAACAAATTAAAGTGGAGCATTCAGCTCGATGTCCATAACATTTCCAGGCACCACCTATTAATTGCATCACTGCTGTTTGACACACCTGGTAGTAAGGAACAGGCAATCACCTTTCGAAGTCTCAGATCGTTCTCGGCTGATGATTTCTTAAACGACTTGGCTTCTCAAGGTCTAAACGCTATTCTCGAAGAACCGTCGGTTGACCGCAAAGTCGTGATATTTTCGGACATACTCCTTAAAGTCTATGATCGTCATGCACTGTGGAGTACAACACGCCTCATCCACCTTGGTTTGACGCCTCAAGTCGCTTCTCCGCGAGCGGGACAAAGCCTATCGCAAGAGTACGAAAACAGGCGGCCACGCAGATCGATTGAGATACAAGTGCCTGAGGAACAAGGATCAGATAGCCTTAAGGAACGCCAAGTTTAGGTATTATTGTGAAAAAATCAGTAGTTTCACCAACGTGAAGTCGCTCTGGAAATTAGTAAACAACCTAGGCGCCAGCCACGCGGCCCCTATCACTCGACTTTGTTAGTGTCAGCCCCACTGAGATATTCTACTTCTCACACGTCGAAACTGAGGAGCTTGTACGTGGCATTTATCGCTCTCGTTCCAACGCAGTAGGTTCCGATGGCATCCCTTTCTCACTGCACAAAATCTCTCTGCCTGCAATCCTTCCTATCTTGCTGCACATATTCGACTCATCATTGTAAACAGGTGTGTTCCCGAATCTTTGGAAACATGGTATCGTCAAGTTTTTTCCAAAGACATCCCCGATCCTTCAACCAGGCGACCTGCGGCCCATAAGCATTCTTTGTGCTACGACCAAAGTTCTTGAGGCAGTGGTCTTTCGCAAGCTCTCTGACTTCATCTTCAGTAGAGCAATGATCGATAATCTTCAGTCGGGCTTTAGGAAGAACCGCAGTACCCACACCACGCTCCTAAAAATAATCGATGACTTGAAAGTTGCGATCGATAATGGCGAACTTATGCTACTTGTATCCGTCGATTTCTCCAAGGCCTTCGAATGTGCAAACATAAGTCTACTATTGAACAAACTCCGTAGTCTCGGACTCTTGGCGCCTGCCACCAATTGGATACG
The DNA here is from genome assembly GCA_035047165.1 of Ormyrus rosae. NCBI lineage: Eukaryota > Metazoa > Arthropoda > Insecta > Hymenoptera > Ormyridae > Ormyrus > Ormyrus rosae. Next base: position 8,245 of record JAWWML010026872.1, read on the forward strand.
GTCGTTTCTTTCGAATCGGAAGCAGTCCGTCGCCGACCCCCAGAATGGGCAGTCTCATCCCCGAGCGTGAACTCAGGGAGTTCCCCAAGGTTCTATACTAGGATCCCTGCTATTTTCGCTATACATAAACGACCTACCTCAGTGCCTCTCTTACAGCGTGCACCATTTATATGCCTTCTGATGACCTTCTGATTTACCTACGCTGCCGGTTTTCGGAGTTACACACAGGTATATTTAATATCAATCAGGACCTATGCAACCTATCACGGTGGTCCGCTTCCAACGGCCTCACCATCATCGCTACGAAAACTAAAGCCCTCTGGGTTGGCAGCCGCGGTTTCATAAGTAGGATTTCAGCACTTACTCTACCCCCAATCGCAATTAACGGACAAACTATCGCCCCAACCTCGGGTATAAAGCTGCTCGGCATCACCGTAGATGCCACCTTATATTTTAAGGATCACTGCACGACCATGGCTAATCGCTGCTTCGACGCACTTGAGTTCATGCCGTTTAAAAATCGTGTGCAATACATAACAATTATTGTGCTAAGAAACGTACTGATTTCAGGGGAACCACGTTACTTAGCAGGCCACATACGATTTAGGCAAACCACAGGCTCTACGCGTGCGTCCCCTCTAGATCTCACAGTGCCTTTTTGCACGACGACTACGTATCAGTCTACGTTTTTTATATATTTTTTTTTCAAAAAAATGAAGGTTTTTGGTTTTATATGCACCATTTTACAAGTTTGGATTTTTTTCTTCAAACGGAGGTTCATTAATCGGCCACAGGACTACATTAATCAGTTTTTCTTTCCTGATTGTTGCAGATTATTATTGATGGCACTAGAGTGTACACCGTGTCAAACATTGCTTCACGACGTACTCGAGACTTTTCAATATAACTCAATTATTTTTTAATATTTTCAAATAAAAAAAATTGTTCAAACAAATCAAAACATATATTAAAAGATCATAAAATTTTAGATATATTTATTTTTCATATTTTGTCGTAAGAAAACCGTGTTCAAAGTTTGAACAAAATTCGTGATTCGAAACCCGTGTACTCTCCTAGTCAGTTTGGGTGTAATCTACCACCCGAATGTCATGTGTTTTCCTTGTAACAAGTATATTTTAAAGAAACTTTCATAAAGAAAGGAGTAAAAATAAAAGCGTAATCTGGAGGAAACATTTTAAGTCATAGCAGACGAACAAAATCCATATGCCGTTGCAGCTTCAAAAGTTTCCTCCAGATTAGGCGTCTATTTTCACTCCCTTTTTCGTGAAACCTTTTTTAAAGTATACTTAGATATTTCCTACAGGTGTGAAAGATACATTATTAGTTTCTAATTATCTTTCTTTAATATAAATTAGACAAATATACTTTGAACATTTAGTGCCGCATCAATCGCCTGGCAGAGTACTCTTAATTCAATCTCTACATATCTTGATGCAAAAAATACTATTATAAATACTTCATTTATAAACTACTATTATAAACTGTAATGTATATTTTAATTATCTTAAAGACTCGAATTATCTCGCCAAAGCTCGAAGAACTTACTTGGATAAAGCGTACATCACGAGACTGGTTAGAATATACGATTCAAGAGGTAGTACATTGTGCAACAAGGGGAGAAAAGGAGCTATTACTAGCGAGTGATGAAAATACCTCACCCGAGTCTGAAATAGCTTTTCTCCCCGTATTACACACCGTTTTTTTTGTCAAAGCGAACATGAAAAGCCCTCATTAGAAAGTTGGATAGATGATCGTGCATTTCAAATCGTGCACAGAAATAGTAAACAATAGTTTAAAACAGAGAAAAAAAAAATTAAAAAAAACAAACAAGAAATAGTACATGGTGCAACAAGGGGAGAAAATGAGCTATTTCTAGCGAGGGTGAGGCACGAGTCGGTGTAGATGCGGATGATGATCTCGACTCGGCAGGGCTCCATCAGGTCTCGAACCACATTCACACCACACACACACTGAATTTAAGTGGGGGTGTACACCTTTAAAAATTGTCACCTAAAAACACGTAAAACAAATAAATTGTAATAATTCATAAAATCTACATATAATATTGTAAAAATACAGAGAATTCTTGATAAAATGAGCTGTAGTAGAAGCCTGTAAACTCATTTTATTTCAAGTGACAATGAATAGATGAATTTGAATGTAATTGAGCTTAAATTGTAGGTAATTAATGTGGTTATGGTGTAAAGAGTTGTATGTATTGATTTTTTTTAAATATTTTAAAAGTTCTTAAATTTTATGATTTTTTTCAATTTTGGAACTTATTTAATTCTTTAATCAAAAAATTTTAATACATACAACTCTTTACACTATAATCAAATTAATTACTTACAATTTAAGCCGAATAACATCTAAATTGATCTGTTTATTAGACCTCTGGCTTCAACGCCAAACTTCAAAATTGTATGTTGTCACAGTTTTACCGGGATCCGTAAAACTGGACAGGGTATTTGGGAAAACTGTTGGAAAGAACTGTAAAGGAAAATTGGGAGAAGGAAAGCTCAGAGAGAGAAAGAGAGAGAGAGCGTGGGTATGAGCGTATCGTAGCCGCTCAGGATGGCAATTAAACACGCAAAGGTTTTACTATTTACACCAAGATAACTTTATTTAAATACCAAACTAACCACTATATTATTTATACTACATTTTACAGGCGCCAGCCGCGACGAAACGCGACACCCAAAACCCACGTCGCACGCACCGCAAGCACACACACGAGCACGCTCGAAAAAGCCAATTTTCTCGGATTGAACTCTGAGCCCAAAGACCAAGTTGATAAACTAAACTGCGTTTTTCGCAGCACCATTAACAAAGTATTTGTCTCGCCGGAGACTCCCATAAAATGCCCAACCAAAAACCAAAGGCCACGGGGCCACGACTTCCGCGGAGCTAAACCCAAAACTAAAACGCGTCCGCGCGTAAGAACTGATCCACGGAGAGTGTCGCAGCCATCGCGCGCGGCAGTTTCCAAGTGCCATGAAGTTGCCAAGCTGTAGTGACGATTTCTGTAAAGTCTGAATGCTAGGTGAGAATAAGGATCTTCGTTCCATACTTTTCTCTATGGCCAAGCTAATGAGAGCTTGTCTCTCGCTTCTTTCTTTTTCTCTTTACAGGTGTTGAAGCCAAGCTGCATGCGAGCGGAAGATTGCTACTTGGAGATTCTTCTGTATTGTGCATTTCTTTCCTGTTTATGTAATCTATAGTTAGCTTGTCCTGTAGTTGCCTGTCTTCTTGGGGAAATGCATGTTTCCAAATGTGCCATCCTAACCTCTTCCTTCAGAATGACACCTGTAGTGTATGTGAGAGGCACCCTCTTTCTACAGCAGAGCTGTGCACTCTCTTTTGCCATGCTACTCCGTATACTAATTCCTCGTGACTTTACAGATTTGATGCTGCTTAGAGCCCCTTCTTCCTCTTGGAGCTGCTGTGCTGAGGATTTGATGTGATGCGAGGACCACTGCAAGGAGCTTCGACAACAAGCTATTAAAGTGAGGATCTATATAATCAATTTCTTGTAGTTTCCTTCTGTAGTTTACTATAGTAATCTGTAGTTTTCTTAACCTGTTACTAATGCCTGTTCTCCTTTCAGGTATTCCCTCGAATGCTGTTCATATACACCCCAATTGTATTCTTTTTAATTTTAACTGTTGGATGCGTATGTGTGTGCTCGGGTGGGTACCACCTGGATCCTGGATGCGACTCTCCAAGATCCAAAGGTTCTAAGGAATCGAACAGTCAGATTGGCCCGTGCCAATCTGTACTGTCACAATGTTCTCTAGAAAACAGCTTTAAAGTTTTCTGTTTTGAGAATAAAAAAAAATTCACTTTATCTCCTTCGAAACTTCTTCTTTAACCTGAAGTATAAAAAGTATGTTAATTATGTTAACATTTTTTAAGTTTTTAAATAAATAACATACCTTGAATTCCCTGTTGACGTGTTGAATAAACGTTTAACTTTTTATTCTTTACCTTCTTCTATTGAGAATTCTCTGCTTCCCTTGAATCCTATATACTGGACCTGTAACTAAAAACTAGACTATTTTTCACGAAGTATTTTTTCTTATGTGAAATCAGCTAAACAATACTTTAAAAATGAGTTTATACTTATCTGAATAAAGCCCCGACAAGCTGCATCCCCTTCATTGCAAAGTGCAGTGAACAAACAATTTTTATTTTATAGTCTAACCTATATATCAGACCGTCTGCTACAGAGTATAGATACTGCTGACTGTAACGTCTTGAATTAAGCTGCAGGTGGTAGTCGGATTGATACACGCAGTGTTGTTTAGAAAAGGATTCTAACACGGCTGCCGCACCAAATAAGTTGGCTACTGCTGCTGTAGGCTAAATTTAGGAGGCAAATAAAGTGAGACAGACAGACCGCGGTAGCCACCTGAATTTGTGCGCAGAATCCTTTTTTAACCGACACTGGATTTAGCTACCAAATTCAGGTGGCTGCCCTACTGAAAAAGTACAGATGAGAATACGATGAGAATCAGGTGATTTTCATATGAAAATCACGCCAAAATCGCATGTAATTCTCATCTGACTCTCACCTGGTTCTCATCTGATTCTCATTTGACTAAAATCGACAGAAATTAATTATTTTAAATGGTTTAATTTCATTTTGTGAGCAAATAATCTAAACATAAATAATGTAAAAATTCATGCCAAAATTCAAAATTTTGGTATATATGCAAGTCGAATGATCGGCAGGCATTTTTTCAGATGCCCCTGGTGTTTCAGCGATGTCCGCCCGGATATCGTGCTCAAAATCCGCCTGGATAACCCGGAAATCAGCCCGAATATCCTGCTCAAATTCCATCTGGTGAGTCCGGGAATCCGCCCGGATATCGCTGAAAATCCGCCTGGATATCGTACTGAAAATTCGCCTGTCTATTTGTCCGGTTGAATCAAAATCCGGCCGGAATCCGGTCCATCCGAGCGGATATCCTGCCGAATATTTTATAGGGTAGTGAAAGCAAGGTGCAATCTTGATATTACTTTAGCTGCTGCATCTTTTGTAATTGCTGCTACATTGCTGGGGGAAGATAGGACAACCCATTCTGCATTCAAGCTGCCTCTCAACCTTAATCAAATCGAATTTTGTATCTGTTATATGTCTGAACAGAGTAGTACCTCAACTAAAAAGATCGCGCGAATATCGCGATAATTACACACGTATCTTGCGATTATCGCGTAATAATCGTGCGATTTTTACGAGACGTAATCAGACGTTTTCCTAACTGCTGACTGGACACGGGTACTTTCGCGCATACCTGCACAGGATGGACAAGGTGGCAGACTCCAATTATATATACTGTAGGTCCACCAAAGACGACGCCCACCATACTTTTTTTGTATGTGGGCGATGGTAAGGGGAGAGGAGCAGACTGGAAGACGATGTTGGAAAGATAACCCCTCGCCACCATAGAGAGCTGGGGGAGGGTCACCAACTTCGTCGAGGATATTCTGAAGCGAAAGAAGGCGGACCTATGGTGTGTGGGACTCTCCGGCACGGAAGGAGCCGGTCTACCCACCTAAACCGCACCCCCTTGATGCATGCCCACCGACTGCGCCCCGCAGTTAAAAACTGCAGACCAGAGTCGGCGGGTGTGCACCGAGGGGACCTCCTTCCCCTGACTCTAAACCCCGCCCCGGAATTCGCCTTTAGGCATTACTTCGGGGAGGACACCAGTGTGATTGCCATCAGGGCACTCTACTTTCTTAAGGGGGTTATATACTGAAAAAGGTTCCAAAAATCAATTTTTTTTTTTATTTGATTTTTTGATTCTATACTTT
>JAWWML010026893.1:0-14080 GCA_035047165.1 Ormyrus rosae
GGACCAGCGAACAGGAATACTTCCTCTGCTGGGTTACTCTACTTGTAGCGTAACGTAATGTAAATGTGCAATTTTGTTTTTTTTAATTTTGTATATTCTTACTCTGGTTAATAAATAAATAAAATAAATACTAATTTTAAAAAGAAACTTAATTTTATTACTATTTCAATTGATATTATTACCCATTTACAGAGCGAGGATCTGCAGTTCATTTCAAATTTTCTGAACGTCGACCTCCGGCACAACTTCATTGTTGAAATCGATCTGTTCACTCTAGAGCACATCAATAACATATCAATGCAGCAACCGTACAGTTTGAACTCGGTGAACCGTAGCGTGATCGTTTTGATGGAAGACAATCCCCTGGTGTGCGACTGCGAGCTGTACAATCTGTTGTGCTAAGTGAACAACCAAATGAAGCTCTCCGCCAGACGCTTGAACACTTATATCTCGGCAAGGTGACCTGCAACGACCCTGAGCTCTTCTAAGAGCAAAAGATCATCGAGATCAAGTCGCAGGAGCTGAGGTGCATCATGGAAAACTCAAAGCCGCAAGCCAACGGAGATCCCTGTACATCTGAATCCTTGCGTCTGCTGGCTCAAGCCCGTTGACAATCCCTGTTCGTCAACTGTGACGAGAAGAATTTGATCGAGGCGAAAATGATAGATCGAGTAATGAGATTTCCAAGGTAATAAATAATTTATTCTTGATTGCACGAAAGAAATTTGGTATTATAAATCAAGAATAAAACTTATCAGTTTATCATAATGTAAGAGATTTTTTCGTTTAGTTATGCTGCTAGAGAAAGCCCAGAATGCAATCCTTACAGAAAATCTTCCAAATTTCGTTCTCGTTCAGCATCACCCGCCAACGCAGCACAAATCACTTACATTAAAAGTTTTGATGGAGAAGAAGATGCAGCTCAGAGTAGTTCTTCCCAATTTACAAGTACTTCTAAGAAAGTTAGTTCCATAAACGCAAAAAGGAAAAAACCAAGAAGTTCAGTTGTAAATGAAAGATCTTCGAATAAAAAGATAGCATGGTTCAGGACAAGAACTGTTTCACGCTCTAAATCTTATCGAAAGCGTGATTTAAGGAGATTCGTACTCGAGGTAGCTACGTTTTGTTAAAAAAGATTTTTTTTTTAAATGAAATTTGTGTTTCATCTATCTATGACTTTTTCAGGGTAGGCAAAAAGATAAACAACATTTTTTAATTAATTATTCTTTATAATTATTCTTTATTATATATCTTATCAGGATGTCAAATATTCCTGGAAGACAATTTAATAAATTATCTTGGTTCACTAACCGCAAGCTTTCTTTAATTGCTATTTCGAAGCAATCTTCTTTTTCTAATTGAGATGCTTTAATTGATTTAACGGTCTCTTGAGCAACACCAATAATTTCTTTTTCTGATTTATTAAATTCATCTTCTTTTCTTTGAGCAAATTTACCATTAAGTGGAGTTTTCGTAAATGTTTGAGGTGCATCAAATTTAGTAAATATATTTGTCTTTTGTAGCATTTTGTTTGAAAAAATATGTGTATTAGATAATTTTTCACGTGGATTTGATTTTTCTGCTTCGTTTGCAATGACTGAACATAACATTTTTTCACTTTGCACGTCATCATTTTCTAATTCTTTTCTAGAAATATGAGCTTTTAAGAAGCCCAATTCTTCAATATAAGTATAGTTTTCGCGACCATTTCGAATAGCCCTTACAAAACTTTTCCGCATACACTCCCATCTCTTTTTAACATCTGCAGCTGTCATGTAAAATTTATATGTTATTATAAAAATAGAAGTCGCTATAATACTAATTACAACATTCTTAATAATATACGTACGCCACATTGTTGAATTCAATTTTATTTGCAAAATCCAGCCATTTTTTCATAAATTTGATTTTTTTCTGCATTTTTATAATAATCTTTATTTTTTTTATTATATAAACGTTCGGAGCTTTTAACCATTGTAATAATTAATTTATCTTCCTCTGCTGTTGCAAATGACATTATTAAATAAATGATATTAAACAAATTTCCAGAAAGTCGAAAAAATTATTCCATTCAAAATTTTACGCTGAATTATGCAGTAATACTCTGAATCAAGCAAAATTAACAAGCGACGAAATCGACAAAAGACGGAAAATTTAAAACAACTAATACGCAGCAATAGGTTCCACATACTTGCGTTTGTCTACTTGAGCGTATGCCTATTTATGGAAAGATGTCGATCATTAAAGAAGAAATTCTGGATCTCTTAATTACAATGGTTCAACAAGAACCAATTATATATGATAAAAAAAACCCAGATTACATACGTACTAACATAAAATTGGAAAAATTTGAAATTATTTCCCAAGCTATTTTTCAAATATTGAAGAAGAATTATGAAGGTAAGAAACGTTCTTTCTAATTTACTTTATGATCTAAAATAAAATGTTATATAGAGGAAAACAATTTTTTATTTATACAGCGCAAGAATTAATGCAAAAGTGGAATTTCCTTAAAAACAAATTTGTAGAAGAATATAAGAAAATGAACGAGTACATTCCATCTGGATCGGGAAGCCAGCCTAAACAATGTTCTTGGATGTGGTATGAGGCTCTGCGATTCTTAATTCCGTACGTACAACATTCTACGATGATCTCATCTATTGAAAGTTACTAAAAAAGTATGCCATCGACCTCTCATGATAGACAAAATTGGAAAAAATTTAAAAAGAATTCAGATCTTGATATTAATGAAATTATATCTACTAAAAATAATGTGCTTGAGTCAGTCAAAGCATTAAGTAATCGTGAAAACGAAAGATATTTAAGTGATAAATATATACCCATGAATAAAGAAGTTTTAAAGTTGCAAACGAATTAAAATTTCAGTGTACTGCAGAAATAATACAACATATTAAATCATTTAAAGAAAATGAGAATTGAATGGACTATACGCAATGTTTCGTTAAAAGTATTATTAAATAGGATTATTAAAAATTATTATTTATTATTTTCAGAACCATAACAAATAACGAAGTTAATAAAATTAATTATTTAAAAGTATTAGAGTCTAGAAAGATTGGACTTCAAAGAAATGTTAACTTACACAACTTATATGATTTAAAACCACCTTTCAATAATGAATTTTTTAACCAAAAAATGACTTATGCCTTAAAATATTTAGTGCTATCAAAAGATACTAATATCCTAAAGGTATGGGTATCATCTCTGAAACTGCTAAAATACCAATACTCTACAGAAACAAACTGGTGGTTAATTTACATCGATGGCAAAGTGATGATTATAGATATGTTGTTTAATAATATAGAAGAGTATTATAAGATATGCTTAATATACTTATACTTTACAATTCGACGCCTATATAATCCAATCGATTACAGTAATATAATTATTATCCAAGATAGCAATAATGTGAATAACAATGATGCTGCCAATGAATGATATCTTGAACAACAAGATGTACACCCGATATTATGTCCAGAAATTTTTAATTTGGCTAGTATTAATACGCAAATTATACGAAATATTGAAAATTTATATTAATGCTTTTAACGAAATATATTAATTAACTTATTACTTTGAAATAAAATTTTATATTGATTTTACTTATATCTTATAATTACAAATAATAAGAAAAAATCTTAAGTTATAAAAGAACTTATTTTTTCTAAGTTTTAAATGCTACTTTAAGAAAATTTTGTATTAGAAAGTGGCAAATAAAATTTAGATAAGTGTTTAATATTACTCACCTAACTGTATGCAGTATAATTAGACTTAATTGCATAGTATTAATTAATATTTTAGAACTGTTATTATTTGAAAATGTTATTTCATTGTTGTTTTCTAACATGTACAGAAGTAATTGATAAGTTTAAATAACATGTAAATTACACGTGTCAATTGATAAAAAAAACTTCGAATTTGAGTTTGTATCATTAACGATTTTTTTGTAAATAAAAATATGAAAAATTAAACATTGTATTATAATTTATTTAAAAAATCAACCTATAAAAACTTCAACAACTAAAAAACATGAATGAAGTAAAAAAAAATAGTAAAGTAAAAAATATTTAACATATTTTGTACCTTTAAGACTTTTCTCTTTTTACATATTTTCAATAATTTGAAGTAATATTAAGGTGGATATGTAATAAATGTTTACAGTTTGTAAACGACAATTTTTTTCAATTGAAACTAATAAATAAACATTATTTAAAAGTATTAGAGTCTAGAAAGATTGGACTTCAAATATTTAAGATATTAAAAAAAAGGAACACATCCAAACTCCAAAAATTGTAATCAACTAGAGAAGCAACTCATGCACTTGCTAAGGCATAGGAATAGTTTCCCTATTAAAAAATCTCACGTGAGAACTCACGTGAGTTCTCACGTGAGATCTCACGCCAAAATCTCATGTTACCTTAACGAAAATTAGCTAGCGAAAATGATCTAAGTTCTGCAGTTGAAAACAATTTCCAATTTCAAAAAATTCAAATTTCAGCCGTGATTTCCACGGTAGCCTGGTAGGTGGGATTTTGTGCACGATATTCGGGTATCTCAGGCGGGATTTTTCATGCGTTATCCAGGTCTTACAGACGGAATTTTCAACGCAATACTTTGGGATTTTCAGCATGAAATCCTCGTATTTGTGCGTGATTTGCAGCAAGAACTCCACACGTGATATTTTTTAGGTGGGGGTATTTTCTATGTGATATCCAGGTATCTAAGCCGAAATATCCAGCGCGATATACGGGTATTTGAGGAAAAATTTTCAGCGCGGCATCCGGGTACCTGCGACGGGATTTTGATGGCGATATCCGGGCATCTGCGACGAGATTTTCCATGCGATTTCCGAATCTCATAAGCGAGATCTGACGCAATATTCCGGTTTCACAATCGAGATTTCCAACGCGATATCCTCGTATTTGAGCGGGATTTTCTACACGATATCCTGATATTTCAGGTGGGATATTCAGCGCGATATCTGGCCATCGGAGGAGAAATTTCCTACGCGATATTACACAAGCGTGATTTTCTGCGGGATATCCCCGTCTCATAGGCGACGTTTTCTACGCGATACCCAGAAATCCCAGCCGTGATTTTCAGCACGGCATCCTGGTATTTGAGATGAAATGTTCAGCGCAATCTTGATAGTTGGGGCGAATTTTTCAGCGCAATATCTTGGTGTTTGAGGTAAGATTTTCCACGCAATATTGGGGCATCTAAGGAGGGTTTTCTGGATATCTGGCGCGTTATTTTCGATATTCAGATTTTTGGGGTTGGATTTTCGGCCCGATATCTTGTTGTTTGGGGCAGCATTTTCTGGAAATCTGAGGCGAGATTTCCAACGGGATATCTGGATCGCGCAGGCTGGATTTTTAGTGCAACATCTGAATCGCCTAGACGGTAGTTTTAGCGCGAAATGCTCGTTTATGGAGCAAGATTTTCATCGATATATCCGAGTAACCAAGGCTTTATTTTCAAGACAATATCTGCGTATTTGAGGCGGGATTTCCACTGCGATATCCGGGATGCACAGACGGTATTTTCAGTGCGAAATGCTAGTATTTGTGGCAGGATTTTCATCACCACATCCAAGTACCTAAGGCATTATTTTCAAGATAATATCTGCATATTTGAAGCGAGATTTTCAATGCAATAACCGGGTATCTAAGGTAGGATTTTCAGCGGGATTTCAGGGCCACACAGGCTGAATTTTCAACGCGATATCTTCGTATAAGGGATGGGATTTTCAACACTATATCTTTGTTTTTGAGGTGGGATATTTAGGCTTTTCAACAGCAAGTAGATTTTTGGCAGGTTTCTGGGCGATTCAGAATTGATGCTCGTAATAGAAATCCATTTGAATTTTCATGCAAATTTTCAAGTCGAAGAAGCTGGCTCTCTTGTCAGGCGTCAAGGTAAATTAAACTAGATTTGTAGGCATACACAGTAGTCTTCAAGCAGAAGGTGAATGTACTGGAGTTCTAGGCATATACGGCTTGTTTATTAGCATTTTTGTAGATTTAGGGAGCTACATTTTTTAACTAGATTTTTTAACAAATGTCAACATTTAAGCGCAATTGTAGATAAAAAATTTTTGATTGTTAAGCGATATAAACTGGATTTCTAGGCATGTATTACTAAATATTGCAGTGGATTTAAGTGTTTAACCTTTAGAGGACCGGAAAGACAATATATCGGCTTTATCCACGATCAAAATTTTATATAACATCAACCTGATATAAGATCTTATTTTTATGCATTATCTTAGAGGAATCGCAAATCGCGAGCCCAGTCCTCTATACGTTAAGGTGGCTTCAGCGCTTGGTGATGTACTAAGTCGGGGCCCCAGTAAGGCCTTTTTTATTTTTGGTAATTTTTAAAATATCAGAATTGGAATCTCCATTAAAAAATCATCAATTTGATATCCGATTTTATAAAAACTATATTTATAAGTAAAAACTAATTACATAAAATAGTCATTTTAATTTTTTCCAGTCATCTTGGATTTGCATAGTTAATCGGTGGACACGGTCTTGTCTAATTATACCCTTTTGTCTTGTTCAAGATTTACATATTGTCGTCATCGATGTAATCACGCATTAACGAATAATTCGTGGTAGTGTAATTGTAAGTGCTGTAATTGAAAAATAACTATTAAAGATTATTTAGTCAGTAGATAATATGATAAAAGAAACCAGAATTGCTTACTTATAAATATTTCCAGTTTTATTATGGTTTATTGTTCGGAGTTTTATTTTTTAGTTTCTCATATTCTTAACATTAATACGAAAGCTTTTTTCTCCAAATCAGAGTTGCAGTCCCTCTGACAAACTTGATTATATTTTTTTTATTAATTTCCAAGTTTTGGGTTCAACTTTTGTACCTAGTCCTAAATATATCTAAATATAAATATAATATCATTTCAGAAATTGTTTTGAATAAATTGTGAAGATTGCAAGGCATAGGTATAATATCTGGTTTTTAACTACTTTATATCTTTCAAGCTGAGTAGATTCAGCTGAAAAAACCAAAAAATGTGGATACATATAATTTGTTAAGTTGTTTGTCAAATGTAAAAAATATAATATTTAATATTAGATAAAAAATTTGTTTAATTTAACTGTTTAATTCATCGCATATAAGTTGTGTAATGGTAGGAGTATACAGATGGGTGTGAAAATGTACCTGGATCTGCGCAAAATCCAGAAAGAATATCCGACTGGGTCAACGCGAAGTACAGCTGGGTAATTCACCCAGATATATTCCGGATCTAGCTACAAAATCGCTCTTCATTGGCGCGAACTGCAGTTCGAACGAACGCTAAAAAAATATACCAACTTGTAAATACATCTGGGTCGGCGAAAAGCCCAACTCGAAAATCCACTTGGATCGGCCCAATATTCAGCATGACAATCCATCCGAATAAGCGCACAATCCAGCTAAAAAATCCTTTTTAATTAATATTGATTAACCTTTCGGGTGCCGACGATTTATGGCCAAAAAGTGGGTATTTTTTGAGGGGAATTTAGGTACTTTATAAAGACTAGCGAGTGACGTACTCTCGCGAATTTTTGGCCGGCCCTATAACGGAACGGCTTCAGATAAATTTTTAAGCCTTTTTTATGCCCGGCACAGGACATCCGAACAATCGGCCCCAAACGATTGAATCGGTTACAGCTAACCTACTGTATTAAATCACTTGTAGCTGATTAACTGCATGAAGTCTCTTACAGCTGGCTAGCTGCATTAGGTCGCTTATTACTGACAGATTACAGTATGTCGCTTATAGTTGACAGATTACATTATGTCGCTTATAGCTGACAGATTGTATTAAAACTGTGATATTATGTTTATAGCATTAAATCACTTTAAGCTTGCTGATATATTTCCTTGTTCTGTGCTTAGAAATAGAGATATTATGTCGCTTAGAGCGGACAGATTTATCTAGATTATTTCGTTTTAAAGAGTTGCAATACAGTTGCAATATATCTATACATATATATGTTATATATTCAACATTACTTTAATTACACTATTTAAGATGAGGGATCAGGATACAAAATAAGTCAACATAGTTAAGATTACTTATAAGTTTAATATAAAATAAGTGTGACAAAAGCCGGAGTACATACATGCACGACAAGCGTAGGCATGGCACTGCCTGTACATTCTACACCTTCGCTTTGGCGTGTGGCGCTACTACCCGTGCTGCTTCATTACATACGTTATTGACTGTGTCGAATATATAAAATATATAGATATCTGTTAATAATGCAATAAATTTGGCATGGGGCATATGTACATTTTATCTACGTTTATATACACACAAATTCTTTCAATACTTTTTGTCGGTACTATTGCAACTTCCGTGTTAATTCTTTCCACTATTTTAAATACTTTATAGTATGCTGTGAAACATTCTTTAGTATGTAAATAATTACACATTGTCATTTCCGTATCATTGTGGACAGTTGTAAAAAAACCAATTATGCGTATAAATTTCCCATCCTTCAGTAAAGCAAACGAATTGTTCGAACGTCTTTTTGATATTAAATGTGACTCATATAAACAGCGATCTTTAACCATTTTGTAAAAGAATTCAGTAGAATCTTCGGGTAATTGTAAACGATTTAGGGTTTCCATATCTCCTTCAAAGCGAGAGGTGTATAATATTCCACCATATATTCAAACTTTTTTCCCTTTGGTTAAAAGAATATTATTAAAATATCTTATAACATCGTCTTTAGCTTCACGAGTAACGCGTTCTTCTACTACTAAGAGGCTGTGAGTGATATTCGTAAATCTTACAACTTGTTGTCTAACACCTTTCGCACATTTAATAGCTTTTAATAAATATTGATTGGCAGATTCAAAGCTAAATGTCGAATTTGTCCATACTGGTCCCCAATTCAAAACACTTCTGCATACATGCAACAGCTGATGAACATTGAATGTCATTGCTCTCATATCATAAAGTTCTTCTACTTCAGCTACAAACTGATACAACATTTTATCTGCTTTATTTAATTCATCAAATGAATGGTATCCTTTAGTAAAATGTAGATAGCTTCAACAAAAAGTAGCCAATGCTGCAATAGTTTGTTGCTGAAAAATGATGAAAAAATAATGATGCTGTAGTACAAAACGAAATTTTCCCATTCTCTCGCTTTCCAATCTTTTCGACAACTCAATTTCCTCGAATAACGAGTTGCTTGCTGGGGGACAGTTATTTTTTCCATTACTTCGTCTAGCTGCTTAACATTATCAGTGCTTAAAATATCCACGTGGTACGACGTGAATTGTTTAGCGACGCCTTCAAGTGCCATATGCATATAATCCGGAATAAAACCTTCAATGACATTGAATTTCGAAAAATTAATAAGAGGAGATGGGTATTTGATTCCAAAAATAGGATTATCCGGAGTTGCCTCAAGCATCAAAGCAATAGTCTCATCATGATTTCGAAGTTTTGGCGGCTCCTGTCTTAATGGATATTTCATAGATCCGTGATATTCTCCGGGGTGTAAGCACCAATTGCATCCATATTTACCATTGAATTTCTTAATCCCTTGTATCGGAGCACGGGCTACAGGATCTACACAACATGAAAGCACATATAACTTCAGAAGATGTTGTTTATTTTTTATTTTACAAGGAATCCTGCAGTTATTAATAAGATCAACGAATTTATCCAGATATACTGTCATATCAGGTTTTGTTTTCGTAAACATCAATACGCAAACAATAAGTTTACTTGTTCGAATGTCTTTTGGTAATTCATTGATCATCAAATACAGTGGCCAAATAGAATATTGTGAACATTTAAATTTCGGTGCCCCATCTGTATTGAAAACTGCACTAACATAATTAAATTTATCTTCCTGTGGTAAGGATTTCACAAATTTACGGTATTCTTTTGCATCATATAGTCACTTATATAACCTCGATTGTGAATCCTTTCTTATGTCACGTAATAATAATGATTCTCGTGATTTTGCAATAAATCAGCAATTTGTTCAGACGGATCTATTAAAACAAAGAAGTTGGACTTACTACACGTATCTACATTTACTTCAACCTTGCAGATATTACAAGTATTAATTTTCCCAAATTCGCCTAAATATGCAGAACATTTATCACAAGTAGCATGAAATTGTACGCCATCTTTTGGATTAAGAAGTTTATCAATTATATAACTTGAATCAGGCAAAATTGGTGTCTTAAATATGGTATTGATAAGTTTAAATAAATTTGTTAAGCCGGTAACAGAGAGTCCGTTTAAAACGCTAAATTTTAAAATCATTAAAAAAATTTCTCCTCTAGTTTTATCTACTGGTGTTTTTATGTTTTCAACAAATTCTTTACTTTCAATAAAATCCTTTAAACTTTTTGGTGCGTTAAGTTTGTTACTATCAATACCATCTTCCATTGTTTTTAATATTTCATTTATCCAAAACTCTGTTGGGGGGTTTGAATTCTCTGTCTCTTCTTCCTAAAAAAATGTATTTAATAATGTTTAAATATTTAGTTCAAAATACATTTAATAACATAAATTTTAAGCAACTTCAAAAGCAATGTTGTATTTAGAAATTGCGGGAACTGAGGTTCACACATATAAATATTTAATTCTTTTTTTTATATGACTTCTTGATTCTACATGTTTCTTTGAATATGTAAAAAAAATTTTTTGAGAAAAAAATTTCCACGTAGAGGCTATGTATTAATGGAAGACTGCAAATGCTCATTTTCTGACACAGACCTATTCCAAAGCAGGTAAATTTTAAGCTGCCAAGTTAAAAAAAGTATTTTTTAATATGTTTCGTGGTCTCCTTTGCCATTGTGACTATTGTTTGATTTTTTCATACTTTTTAATGTCCTTCCGAGGTGAAAAATATCACGTTAGATTTTTAATGACATCTCACATGATATTTAATGTGAGTTTAAGATACAATTCCTCACGTGAGATCCCAACTGTTAAGTTATATTTTGATAAAAATGATTGATTTGATGACATCTCACATGGCATCTCCCGTGAGATCTTATCTGCTAACAACTAGCACTACGGAAGTGTCACTCGTCGATTTGGATGAAACTCCAAATTTATAGTTATGGAAAATAATCAATGCAAAGATTCAAGTTTAAGGGTAGAAACTACCCCTCACATCTGATCTGATGGCTTTTACGTTTGAATAGGAATCAGTAGAGAGATTTGAAAAATCAGCCCTTAAACTCTCAATCTTAAACTCTGAAACCTTAAAATCTCAACCTTAAACCCTCCACCTTAAACTCTGAACCTTTAAATCCTGAACCCTTAAACACTAAACCCCTTAAATCTTAAACCCTGAACCCTTCAACTCTCAATCCTTAATGCCTCAACTCTTAAACCCACTTCCCTTAAGCTCTGAACCTTTAATCCCTGAATCCTTAAACCCTGAACTTTTAAACCTGCAATTCGGCGTGAAAACGACCTTTTTATACGCCATGCTGGAAGAAGAGGTGTACATGAAAATACCAGAAGGTTTAAGCAGTTATAATGTAGGCAATCGTATAGTTTGTAAGCTCAATCCCAATTAGAAATTTTCTTACGTACCTCATGAGGCCCCCGCAGGGATTGCCTTACTCTTTATGCGGCTCTAGTAAAGCAAGTTACTTGACCCTGGTGGGGGTGTAATGTACTGTTTTAGACAGATTGAAAAATTTATTTAATTAGGCAGCCTCGCTCTGCTCGGTCAAAAAATGTCTCATAAGGTAAATAATCGACTTTCACACTCGTGTCGAACTTTATTTTATACATTGAGCGCCGAAAAATCATGTCAAAGTCATGATTTTGAGGTTTTAGTGGTAAAAAAATTTTTTATTTCTAATCGGGTAGCCCGGCAATGGTCTCATGATGGCCATACTGAAATTTCTAAAGAAATTATTCACAAAACAAACTTAAAGTTTTAAAAGTATATAGAAGTAATAAGGTCGGAAAATTTTACGGCGAAATTTTCTGACCACATATCAGCTATTCAATTTTAAAAAGCTATTTCGAATTTCATTTTTTTTTTTTGCAAACCTAACGTTATCTTGTATTTAACATCTTAGATATCATTTTCTTGCAAATGTAACGTCAGATTTAGATTTAGCGACTTTAACCACCCCTAGCAACATAAGTTTAGAAATAATACATTTCTTAGTTTAACCTTTAGAGTACCGGCATTTGGGATTTTTGAATCTCCATATAAAATGGAGTAATATGATAACTCAAATCGGGTCACACCACTATAGTGATTTTCCGGTCCTTTAAAGGTTAATTGTGTGAGTCAAAGGATTAATTATATGATTTAAGTTGTTGCTGATGAAATAGATGTATAATGTACTAAACAAAGGACCCCGCATAAAACTTATGGGTTTTCGTTACCGGTGAAATTGGCTGGTTATATTTGGTATACTATACTTTTGGTATACTATACTTCAAGACCCCCTGATCAAAAGTGTAGGCACAAAGTCTCAAAATGAATAGAGATATAGGAGGTTGAAAATCTGAAATTGCAATGCGTAGTATATCTATATATGTGTGTAGAAAAAAATTAAATTGACTATAACTAAAAAACTCGGTATTTTTGGATTTGGACCCATAGACACTTTCGATTCAAGATATCACAACTACATAATACTATATTTCCAGCCAATTAAGCCAGGACCACAAAAACACTTTTGATCAGGAGGTCTTGAAGTATATCAAAAATTCAGCCAATTTCACCGGAACCAAAACCCATAAGCTTTGTGCGGGGTCCTTTAGTAATATTTCTAATTCTATCCGTATCTTGTAGCCCAAAGCCTTTTGATGACGACTTAACGCCTTCTCATCAAACTCATGCATCAGTCTTCATGGCATTAGAGTGCACCTTCAATATTTTAAAGCATGTTTAATTTTTCAGTGAAGTTAGCTAAATATCATTGAGAAAATTGTATATTGTCCAAATCCTTTAGTTTTAATAGAAACCAATACGATTAACGTGTTTTATAGCTATTTTTGAAAACTTTTATTTCTTCCCTAAAAGTGGTTTTTGGGATTGAATACTAAATATATCGAAACAAATCACAAAAATTAGTAAGATCATTTTTTAATTAAAAAAAAAAAAAAAAAAAATGATAAAAGGCCTACTTTTGATCTTCGATTTAGAAAGAGTGTGAAATTTCACGTTCACATATTACTCATAGTTTGGGTCAGAATGAAGGTCACTTCGAAGGTCATTTAGGGGTCTACTTACTTTTCAGCAAGAAAATCGTAGTCTTACAAAAAATGAGCCTGATAAAAGTTACAGGGATCAGACGGGGCTAATCGATGGTGAATATAACCTTGATCTCGAAGGTCAATTTAACGATATTTTGAAAATCAAAAAGTCTATTTAAGAGAACCACTATTTTGGCCTCTAATTTCATGCGCCTTGTTTTATAAAATATTTTTTAAATACAATACTACTTAAATGTTTAAATCTAACCTCAAATTTCACCACGGCCCAAAAAATTTTAATTTTATATGTAAAACAGAAACCGACAAAAATTTTGATCTAAAAGTGGGTACACGTTACATATCTGAACTTTTTGAATCCGAGGTTAAAAATAGGCGATTATATTTAAATCAGAGAATCAGCGAATATAGAATATAAGAGTGTAAGAATTATGAGGGACATAGGGTGAAAGATTCTCATATCGACCCTATTATCGATTTTTAGTCATTAAAATTAGTTTTTAGCTTTAAAAATTATCTACTATAATACGTTTTTAATTTTTTCCGTAACTTCAGTCCTAAATAATATATAATGTATAATGTAGCGATTTTATAATAGAGACTTTTATAGTTAATCTTGAATAGTTAATATTAAATCTATAAGCTTTAACCTTTTCCTTAAGTCTCGCTGCGACTAGAACTTACCCGCGGCGCGAGACTGGCGAGCGCATGGTACACGATGTAGTTCTTACCTTGTTGTTGTCTCGTCCTCGGCTGCAGGCTGGAAAGAGGCGGGAAGCGGCAAAGCAAGAAAAGCCAAAGCGAGTAATAAGATAAAAG
>JAWWML010026904.1:0-14077 GCA_035047165.1 Ormyrus rosae
TTCATATTTTAACATTAGAAAACATATCCCGAAGTTACAAGGAAATACATGACCCAAAAGTGGTGTCCTCTCCTAGTAACTTTAAATACAATAATTTAACAATCAACAATACATACTCTTGTCTGTTTTTGGTTTTTGGTTATATATGATGCTGTTGTGCGTGGATGGCACAAAAATCCACGTTGATGCGTCAAAATTCACGTGGATGGCATTGAAATCCACGTGGATAGTGCAGATATCCAGGTGGATGCGTCAAAATCCACGTAGATACCCAAGCCAAAATCCACGTGGATGGTTCAAAATTCCACGTAGATACCCAGACCAAAATTCACGAGGATCCGTCAATATCCACGTAGATATTGCAGAAATCTACGTGGGTAGCAGAGAAATCCACGTAGATATCCAGACAAAAATTCACATGTATACCAAAGAAATCCACGTGGATGGTACAAATATCTGCGTAGATACCCAGTTCAAAATTCAGGTGGATACCAAAGAAATCCACGTGGATGCGTCAAAATCCACGTGGATACTGCAGAAATCCACGTGGATGCCCAGACAAAAATCTACCTAGATATGTCAAAATCCACGTGGATGACACAAATCCGCGTAGATACCTAGGCAAAAATCCACGGGGAATCCATCTCGATCTACGTAGATATCCATCTGGATAATCCACGCGGATATCCTTCTGAAAATTTTCAATAGGGCGTCGCCCCCTTCTGTCCAGTTATAAAGCTTCTCTTCAAACGCATTTAACCTAGCCTCTCTGACCTTCTCCTTCTCTAGAAATTCCTGGAATTGTTTTTCTATTCTCTCTAACCTCTCTGTCATTACGGCCTCCTTCGCATTTAACTCTAATCTAAGCTTTTCAATTTCTACTTTCACCTGCCTAATGTTTGCAAGATCCGCAATTACCCTACTTTTAAACTCATTAATCTTCTCGCTTTCCAAATCGAACGTTACCTTCTTAACTAGGCTATCCAGTTTACCTTGCTTCTTGGGGTCCGTCTTCTCGTTATTCTTTGGGTTTGTGATACTTTCAGGTCGCCCTCCGTTCCCTTTGTCTGCGCCCGGGCTTGTTCGGTTGCCGCTGGATACCGTTGTTCGCCCCGTGTACATTATTCCTAACCTATAAATCCTGTCTACGCTTTACATGCAACTTTTCAAACTAATAGCTGTTTCTTTAACTAGACTTATTGTTCTACTTACACAGTATCTTTACATCTTTTATTACATAAACAAATTTTCAATTAAATTTATTCTAACGCGTCAAGAAAATTAATTTTATGCAGAGACGGTTGCGCACACGTGCGTCCACTCTGACGCCCTCTAGCCAAGTCCCGGCAGTTGCTTATTGTAAGCACAGGAATCTCAACCCCAGTGCCGACAGTCTAGTGTGGCCTAGCCGGTGGTCCTCGTTGTATCCCTTATCCTATATTTTTTATTTTCTTATTTGTTCCTTTTCTCTTACATTATTTATTTCCTCCATCTCCGCAGTTGCTCAGGGTTATGTCTGTGAAGCGAAGAAAACCTGTAGGCAAACCCAAATATGAGATAAAATTCTGAGTAGGAAATCCGCTCCGGAGATGGCCGGTGTATTGAAATATTCAATTTTGGTGTCTGTCACTTTGCGGAAGCTTAGATACCGAAATCGTAAATAACCATACTGCCCGATTAAACGTCATTATAAGGCATTCCTCGTACCAAGCGAGGCACTTACAGGAAAACTGTACGAGGCCTTTCAGCGGCAAGTAACGTACTTCGTCGCGAGGCCACCGTAAAGTGTACGTAAGGTAGCCTCAGTGAATTGATTGAGTGAGGAATTTCAGTATCAGATATTTCATTCAAGTATTTATGACACCCTCGCAGGGTTGCCCAGCGAAATTGCCTTACTAAGAAAATTTCTAATCGGGCGCCCGCTCACATTGTAGGATGTGAAAACACACCTAACCGATCATTCAAAGTTGCATAGGCAGCAGATACGCATCCCAGTATTCACCGCCCCAGAGCTGCTTAACTTTGACGATCGGCCGAGGCGGACTCCCACCACCCTGCCAATTAATGTGTCGGTCAGCATTCTTAATCTTAAAAACAGTTAGAAACTCATTCTCTCAATTTGTCCTCCTACGTGTTTCTATGATAACTTCCCTTCCTCTTTTATACATTCTCCGGAAACCCTTCCAATCTTCAATAAACCCTTTAAACTTGTTGATTTCTGCAATTCTATCAAGCCTTGTACATCAAAATTGAGCTCCACCCCAGGACTCGACTGAATTGATAACCTGGTCATAACCTTTACATTTGAATACTCACATGAGAAATTACTTGACTTTATGAAACAAATCATCAAATTATTTCTCATGAGATTTCTGACGTGATTTCTCATGTAAATGAACCGAACTGCAAAAATGTGAGCTCTTAAACAATAAAAAAAATCAGTTTCTCAACAATTGAGATGTGCCTCCTAGGTTATGCCACACCCCCCCCCCCCCATAAGAAAAAACCTATGATTTAAAACGTTTTAGACCTTTTTTCAATTGTAGAAATTTTATGCATTTTCCCCATTAAGATATCGCGAAACTTCGCGTAAGAACTCATGTAAGTACCCATATGTGAGATCTCACGTGAGAATGTATAAAATATCTAAAATTAAAAAAATGTCTAAAACGTTTTGAAACGCAAACTTTTAAACTTATTTAGAGGAAGGGGGGTGGCACAACCTAATAGGCGAATTCTAATTTTGAGAAGCGGATTTTATTATTATTTAAGAGTTCATGAACTAGAATTTCACATGAGATATTGCAGTAGGGTCCATTTACGTAAAAATTACGTAAGAAATCATATGAGTAAATCACTTGATGATTTGTTTCATAAAGTGATTTCTCGCGTGATTTTTCACATAAGTTCTCAAATGATTTCTCACCCTCCTCGCTCACTTATGGGAGCCTAGGGATCAGCGGGGAACTCGGACGATACGGATCGCGCTGTTTTTTTTTCTGTTCCGGGTAGGGTTCGGGACATAGTTCCTAGTATTTATTTTAAATTTCGCGTCACTGACTATACTTGACTGTTGATGGCTTTATAGACTCCACCTGGTGCCAAAATAAAAAAAACCACAGCAATCAAAAAATTATTACTTTCTACTAAACTTTTAATGAAACGGTACAAAAATAGAATGGAAACGAGCGGTACAAGACTCACGGTTTAGGAACATATTCCGCATATATGAACAGAACAGTCCACTAATAGATACAGTTTTATGAGAATAGGGAACGATTAATTCTTACTTAATTGCATTACTGCCTATTCAATTTTTAGATTTTGGTTTTGTATTTATTATTTATATTAAATACTTTCAATTATGAATATCATTTCCATTTTTTAAATTTCTATACGATATGAACTTATTATGTATTCATCATAAAAATAAAAATAGTCTTAAAATCTTTATTTTATACTTATTTATTCATGTATTTGTTACATTTCACATTTCAATCTAAAGTTGAATGAGGGAATAATGGAACACTATTCCAAATCTCCCTTTAGAGAAATACTTAATGCAAGAAATTAAGGAGAGGTTTATTATTTGTCTCTCGTCTTGTCTGTGTTTATAATTCAAGAGGACAAGAGGAAAAGAGAAAGTATAATGAAAGATGTAGATAAAAGAACCTATATATTTTGGCAAAAATAAAAGAAAAAAAGGTAGGTAAAGGAAAAACGTGTTATTTTTTATGCAAAAGAAATAAAGTAATCAAGTAAATGTACGCTGAGACATGATCATTCTTTATGAACTCTTTCTTTGTTACATTATTTAGATATATATATATACATACATATATATGTATGTATGTGTGTATTATATATATATATATATATATATATATAGTGTCCATATTATTTTTCGAACCCCTCCCCCTCTTAATATCTCCATTCGTGACTTCGCGCGTAGTTTTAGCTCTGTGTGCTCACAGATAAAAATGCATTTGTGTGGAAGAGACGGCGAATAGAGAAACACTAATAAGAACTGAATAGTGAATGCACGTATGCAAAACATCATTTAACACTCATGACGAAACAAGTGTACAGTGTGTTACCTGCTTGGTGGTTAAAGTGTATTTGATTCATTTAGTAAAGCAATATACAAGTAAAAAATACCGAAAAAATTGTTGCAAAGCTTTAATCATCAAATTTGTTTAACTTTATCAATAAATATGTCTATGAGAAACTCAACTAAGGATAATGAATAAAGATAAGAACATAAGAAGTTAAACTTAAACAAGTTAAAGCTGAGAATTTTTTCAATCACATAACTTGTTGCACGAATCTCTAAAAGTGGAAAAGTATTTATGTTAAATATTTTATATGATTTACTTTTTTTTGTTAGTGAAAATTTTGAAAAAAAGATTTATATTTTTTTCTCACGAAATTCACTTGAACTAATTTGAATAATTTTGTTCAATATATTTCTGTTTCTCTAAAAAAAGGTTTTAAATTAAAAAAAATAATTTTATAATTTTATTCAAAGCATCACTATTGGATTAAGCAAATATTAATTTTTTTTTATTTCATTTTAATGTAAAGTACTTTGTATTTTGATCTTTAGGCGGCTTTTATTAAATCAGGAGTCAGAATTTTATCATCTTGAACACAGTCAATATGTGTGAACAAACCGAAATTAATTATTTAGATGGAGATGTTGTTTGGGTAAAATTAGGATCATATTGGTGGCCAGGACAAGTTGTTGGTTCAGAAAAATTACCTGAAGATATACAAATTGAATTCAAAAATAAACCATTAATAGCTACTGTAAAATTCTTTCAAGAAGATTCTTTGTAAGTTTCAAAGTAAAATTTATTATTTCATCATGAAAATAACTTAATATTTTACTTATTTTTTAGTGAATTTGTAAAAAATTATCAACAAATTTATAAATATAATTGTACACAAAAAGAAGATTTTATTAGAAAAGGTTTAGGTAAGTCGTTCCAAAATTAATTTAAATTAAATAATTTTTGTATTATAATAATTTAACAAAATTTATGATCTAACTAACAAAAATTTGTTTTCTATATTTTTAATTTTTTACTTTTATTATTCTAAAACTTTCTAACTTATATGTTCTAATATAGAATAGTATAATATATATAAATAAATATAATATCAAAAAATTAAACTGTACAAGTACATGTATGCAGTTATGTTTATACATGCATTTAATAATTAACTATTTCTTTTATTATTTAAAGAATTGAATATAAACTAAATAAATTCAATATAATAATAAGTTATTTAAATTCAAATTGATATTGATTTGTGGTTCATAGAAAAATATAAGCACGCACATCCATGTTCATATACTTCAAATATAAACTATTCTTTAATGATTCAATTACATTTGTTATATTGTTAACATTTTTGAAGAGCAACTTAAATATTCTATGTTTATATATTTTAAATCTAATTCTAAAAAATAAAAAAATTTAATGCTTCATATCTAAAAAGTTCTCAACTCTTTGTGTTACAATTAGCTATGTGGAATTTTATTTGTATTTTTGTTTTCTCGTGTGGTAATAATTCAAAAGTCTTATCAAAGTTCAATTCTTTCGAAATTCTTAGAATAAACTTAAGTAACAAACAAATGTACTTATATTAAACTAAAAGAGTTAAAGAAAAGTTTCAAAGAAACATGTTACACACAGATGTAAATTTAAAACATAAATACTTTGCAAAAAATATTTTAAAAAAGTTACAAAATTGAAGAAACAGAATCGGTGTCAAACATCCTTCAAAATTATAAATTTGTTACTTATTAAAATTTGGTAACTGAAGTTTATCCGTTTGACAAACAAAAATATAATTTAATATTTATGTTTTATATAATTGTATAAACATAAATTATTTAATTTATTTGAAAAAATATTTTTTAATTTTATTATAAACTTGTTATTTATGGAATTGTTAACTATTTATTTTATAGATAAATACAGAGCAAAATGTAAAGAGGGCTCAAATTATATGGACAAATTTCCCGAGGATGTTAAAACAGCTGAAACTTTGACAAATGGGGATCCAAATATTTTATTAAATGAAAAATACAACCCCGAGGAAAAACCTGATATATCTGGGTTATTTGGAGAGAAAAAGATTTCTAAGAAAAGACGTAATAGAGATGATTTATTGAAAAGAAGTGACGATTTAAGAAAAGTAACTCATCCACGATTTTTAAATGAAAATGATCATGAAATTCGAATAAGACAGCAACCTCAAAATTTGGCATTATCAAGCTTAAATAGTTCACTAGGAGGAATTTATCCTTGCCATATTTGTGGTTTTACTGCTACGAGAGTTAATGTAATAATTTGTCATTTGAAAAATCATAGATTAAACAATGAAACAGCATCTACAACAAAATCCAAACTTAAAACCAACACATTAAAAATAAAGCAATCAAACTCACCGAAGCGTAAATATTCACGGAAGTCAGTGTCTAATAAAGTGAAAAACGAAAGTAGCTTTGATTCAGGAAAAAGAAAATCTCCTAAACAGTTAGAAAAGCCAAATAAAAAGAAAAAGTCTGATCCAGAATTGAAAGAAAAATTGCTTGCTGATTGGAACGTTGATTCTGATGATGATGAGCCTGTAAATTTTCGAAAAATTGTAGAAGTCAATACTGAAACTTTATCAGTAAAGTCTGAGATAGAAAGTAAAGACCATTTTAAAAATAATATTGACGTTACTAACTTGATTCAAGAAACAAATAAATTATTACAAGAAACAAATAGCATCACCAACATCTCTTTGACAAAAGACATTTCAAGTAAAAGTGAAAAATTAAATTTACAGATACATAATAATGAAAACAAAGATGAAGAAACTCTCTATGTTGAAAAATCTAACACTCAATGTGAATTGCAAGATAAAGATGATAAAAAATCTCGATTGTCTTGTTTTGATTTTGAAGAGGATGATGTTCCTGAAACAAATATATCTGTGAGAAAGATTCCTAGAAATTTAGGGAACAAAAATATATCAATAAAAAAAGAATTTATTAAAGCATTTGAACTGAGTCAGGCTTTAAAATTTGATACCGAAAAAGAAATAAAAAATGAGGTATATGATAAATTTGACATTGAAAAAAATGCAGATCCTAAAAGACTTGAAAAAAACGTACAAATTATTCAGGACGTTGACAATAAAATAAAGAAAAATGATGAAATTAATAGAAGCAAAAAAGAAGAAATGTTTGAAAAGCCTATAGAAATCTGTGAAACTCAAGTCGAAATTTTAGAAATATTTGAAGTTGAAAAAGATGAAGCTTCAAACAGTAAAGAAGAGAATGCTATTGAAAAATTAAAACTTAACTGCAATGACTATGTTGAAATAAACATTAAACATGATAAGGCTGCAGAGAAGAAAATGGAAGATTGCAGTAGTACGATAATAATAAATCAAGAAAACATAATAGCAGAAGAAGATTCTAAAGTAATAGAAGAAAAATTATTTGCACAAAGTGATTCTGAAAACAAATTAGTTGAAAATGATCATAAAGTTAAAGAATTGTTCTTAGAAGCAACAGAATCAAATAAATTCGATCTTTCTAAATCTTACAATTCTGGGCTACTTGAAGATGAAAGCTTTTTTGTATTAAAAAATAAAAAAATGGATACTTGTGAAAAATCTTTATTGGAAGATAATCAAGTCCCTTTATCATCTAATTTATCTGAAGAAGTTGAAGAATCAAATACAGTGTTATTAAACGATAATGGTAACAGTAATTCAATTTTAAGCTCTATGTCTAAAAAACAACGCTTTGGTATTAAAAAAGATGAACAGAATATTGAAAAAGAAATAAAAGGCAACAAACACTCAAAATTTGAATCTGTTCAAAAAACTGAAAACTATTTACGTAGCAAATGCGAAATTAATGATCAATCTGAAAAAAAGAAAAATGATGTGACTAAGGATCAAGCTTTAAAAGAAACTGATGAAAATACAGACGTCAGAGCAAACGAAGGTTTAAAATTCTTTGTAGAACATACAAGTACAACTAATGTAAAAGATAATTTTAGAGATAATATTTCGATTAATAATACAGAAGCTAAGGAGATGCTACCAGAAAAACATAGTATTTTGGGAACAGGTGAAATAGCAAAAAGAGATAAAGAAGAGTCAGTTAGTTTTACAGGCAATCATAAAAATGTTAAAGAACTAGAAAATATCACAAAGGTTGAAATGAAAGAAACTGATCAAAATAATGAATTTTGTTTATTACCTCCTAAAAAGATTAAAATAAAAGAATTTGAAATATCTCAAATTGAATCTGATGTAAAACCTAGTGGTAAAACAACAAATTTAAATTCAAGTTATGATTTATCTAAAAATACAGATAATGCAAATCTAAAAGAATCTAAAAAACTGTTGGATGATACGTTTTCAGAAATGCCTCAATTTACTCAAGAAGCAATTATTTGTGATAAACGTTTAAAGGAAGAAGAAGAATGCTGTGTAAATGCTATTGTTAAAGATATTAAAGAATCAAATGATGAAAAACGGAAGACTGCAATCCAGATAAGTGAAAAAGGTACATCTGAAAATAATCAATTTGATTCTTTTCAAGATGCTTTCGTTAAAACCTTACAAATTGAAAATTCTTCCAAATTAGAAAATACAAGTGATGAATCAAATTTAGGAACGGAAAATGTTGATTCCACTGAATCAAAGAATATTTTTTTAACTAAGTCTGAAAATTCTAATCATTCGAATATGAAAAAAATTGTAACTTCAGATAATAGTAACATTAAACTTATAATTTCGAAGAATACTGAAATGGACATAAAAGCTATTGATATTACTTCAACAAATGACAAAAGTATGATTCAATCATGTAGTGATGATAAATTAAGCATAAAAAAAACAAATTTTGAGACAATAAATGATAATTCATCAGACAAAATAAATGAGAATTGTCAAAAAATCAATAAAATAACAAACCCTATATTAATAGACGATATAAAAGTTACTGTTCCGGTAAAAAAACGTGAAAAACCAAGAATTATTGAGAACATAGCTTTAAAAGAACCTGTAATTTTAAAAACAAAATTAATGGAAAAATATATTGGAAAAGTTGGAAAACATAAATTAGAAAGCAATAATTTAATGTTTAACGAATCAAAAAATTTTCCTCGAACAAAAGTAATGAAAATGGAAACTGCATTCCATACTGCTAAAAATAAATTGCCTATGGCAAGTACTAATAAAAAAGAGTTGAAAGCTTTTATGACAACAAATGATTCATCTACTTCATCAATAGTAAGATTAAAAAATGATCAAAAATCTATGTCATTGTCAACAGCAGAAATTCCAGAAAAATATGTACAAGGGAGCTCTGATAGTTTGGTTGAGATGGAATTAGATATTAATTCCATGCCTTTTGTTTTAAGTGAAGATATATTAACGCCTGAAAGTATTGAACAAATGCCAGTAGTAATATCTTCAGTTTTACCAACATCAAATCCAGTAACAACTTCATCTAATAAAATAACAACTTTGATATCACCAACTAAGCAAACAGTTGCAGTGAATAAAATATTAAGTTCGCCAAATGAATTAAAAGAATTAAATAAAAAAAAAAAAATTGGGACTCCTACGATTTTAAAAAATAAAAATAAAATAAAACCAACAGTTACTAATGTTAAGGCTATCATGCCATCTTTAGCATCAGGAATATATAAGGAAAGTTGTAAAATGAATACGCAAACTATGAAAGCATCATTATGCAATCAAAAAACTCCCGGAAAGTATGTTATTGTTCAAACATCTGGTCATCAACAAGCATTTAGTACCCATCAAAATATGAATATTCCTTCAAGTAAAGGTTCTGGAAATGCCCAAATAGTTCAAAAAGGAAGTAAAGTAGTGATTTTAACATCAGCTCAGTCAGGACAAGCAACGCAAAAAATCTTACCTTTCCATTCTATTACAAAAGCACTAAGCAATGGAAAAGCACAGAAAATCATGCATACTAAACAGAGTCAAATCTGTACATCAATTAGTTCGCAAAATTTTGCAAGTTCAAAAACTGTTTTGATACCAAAAAATAAAGATTTTTCTACAATATCTAAAGGAAGTTATCCAAAAATTTCAGATAACCAGCTAGTAACATCAAAAACTGTATCATCTCAATTACCTGAAACAGTAGCAAAGTCCACTAGCCTTGGAGATTTTTCACAAGATATTCTTTCAAAGGATACTATTTTTGCTCCAATAAGTACTAGCACCTCAATTTCAACAGGAAAAACTGTCATTAATTCTCTTGTTTCAAAAAGTATTGCTACAGCAAAAAGTATTTTATCACCAATAAATCAATCATTTTCTACTAAATCAATAATTAATTCTCAAGGATTTGTTTCTAAGGGAACGGTTTTGACACCTATTACTGGATCTCAAGTAAAAGCCCTTGCAGCTAAAAGTATAAAAACAAGTAAAATTCAGTATCAAACTATTCAACCTAAAGTGCAGACAACTGAAACTCAGAAAAATCCAAAATCTACAATTTCTCCACCAATAAAAGCTAGCACAAATGTTAAATCATCAAGTAATGTAATAGTTTTACAAAATACAGACTTAAAACCTCAAAATAAAAAAAATCTTAAACAAGTTACAGGGCAGAAATTAAATAAGCTTAATGATATATCTGCCCATTCAGGACACACAGATTTGATAAATACAAAGCAGAAAATTGGTAATCCTAAAATTTTGAATCGATCAATTAAAATACAACAAAAAATTCCCTTAGAAAAACACCACGTCAAACTAAAGAAGCTAATTTTGAATGATTCTTCACCCATGCAAATAAAGACGTCAGAACCAACAAAACAAGTAGAATTTGCACCAATAACAAAATCTCGTAAAGGATCAAACAAAGGTACACAAAATAAAACTTGTAGTGTCAACAGTTCAACAACATTATCAACCCCTTCAAATTTAAGTACATTCTCGGAAGTGCGAGCTTCAGAATTGAATAGTCAAGAAAAAATATCAAAGAATGAAATTTTAAAGGAAACTACATTGAAAGAAGACTTTCAGATTCCTAATTTTCCATGTGTTTTAACAAATGAAATGGACAAAACTGAAGAAGCAAAGATTTCTGCTCAAGCCCAAATTATGGCACTACCCACAGAAAATAGTGATGGCACTCAAACGTATGTTTTAGTCACAGTTGATGATCATGGTAACATAATTCCATTGGGCAACAATGCATTAATGTCATTAGATGATTCATCAAATTTTGATGAAAGTAGAACAGTTTATGTTAATTCAAATACTTTCAATGAATCTGGAAATGCAGACAGTATCGTTTTACAAATAGATAATACTTCATTATCTAATCTCCAAACAATTTCATCTGAATTAACTTCAACATCAACATCTCAAACTTTACCACATTCTGAAATTTCACAAACCGTAAATCGAGATATTTTAGCAGCAGCATTAGCAAATACAGATTTTCAACAAGAAATTAATGCTACTGAAACTACAGAATCAATGTCTATGACAAGCATCACTCAAACAAGCTTAATTAATCAAACAATATTGCAGTCAACAATTATACCACCTACAGAGCCAATATCTTCACCATTAGTACTTGAAACTTCTTTGACTTTAAATCAACCTATTATGACACCTTTAGAAGTTCCAAGTAATTTATCTATTCAAACAGACTTAACACCAGTTACTGCTATAACTACAATTCCAACATCCCTTGAGTTATCGGTAAATTCACTCAATCAAAGTATTTCTCATGTTACAAATAACTCAATGCCAAAAATTGAAGAAACTATTGAAATTTCATCAGCAAAAAAGTCACACGAAATAAAAATTCCATTAAATGTAGAACGGGCTATTAATTCTAATTTAATTGAAAATATTGCAAATCAACCTTTAGCATCTGATTCTAAATCAAACACTAATATTTATTCTACTTCAATACCAGCAAATAATTATAGTAACGTAGAAATGACATCTTCTATGCCAATTATTAATGACAATTTTAATATGGTCAATGATTTCGATATCACTAATATTTGTGTTCCTGGAAGAAATAATTTGCTAAATTTTACTGATAAAAGCTCTGATAAACTTACAAATCTTACAGAAAATAATTCATCCCAGGTAAGCGATCTTAAATTACATTTAATTCTTAATAAATATTCATACGAAATTCTTTATAGTTTACTGAAAATACATTCTATAATTTTTACAGATCAATGAGTCACTTCATCAAAAATGTACAACAAATGAAAGAATGTTAGGTTCTCCTGAAATTATTATTGATAATAATCAAATTGATTGTATATCATCTAAAGAAAGTATAATTTCTGATTATGCGGAACCACGGGAAAACTTTTTAATAGAAAAAAATAAGTATACTAATAAAGTTAATTCTAATAATAGCATTAATGAAGAAGAGGGTGCTATTTCGTGCAAGTCATATGATGATATGCAATCTTTAAACCAGGAATCTGGAAACCAATCCAAAGAATCATCTACAATACTAAATCAAAATAATTCTAGAACTAATGAAAAATCTTTAAAAATAACTTCTGATAAAGAAATAAAAGTCAAATCTTCTGAATTACAATCAGAACAAATTATTCGTGACAATATTCACTCTCTATCACAAATCGAAAATCATGTTAAAGAGAATTGTGAATTAATTTTTAAAGAGAAAATTACAGAAACAAAACAAGAAGATCCATCTCAATCTTATTTTATAAATAAATCTAATGATGTAGAATTTTCTGAACAATCTGCTGAAGGTGAAAGCTTACAGAAAGCTACACAGTCTTTTATATATGAACCTCATGCAGTAGGTGATCAAACAATAATTAAAGAGTCACCAAGTCAATCCAATCAAGATTCAAAGCAAAATAAAGGTATGCAATCTTCTATCGTTTTACATGAAATCAATATTAACGTTGATTCACAATCATTAAGTGAAATAATTAAAGGAAAAGAAATTGAAACTGAATCTTTAGATGGTCCAAATTTTCCAACTCAGAGTTATAATATTAAAAAAATAGGAAATTTTGAGGAAAACGTGGAAATTGATACAGAAGTTAGTCAAGAAGGTAATGTACCATCACAATCAAACGATATTATTGTTGATGGAATTGGTACTTCTTCAATTATTACGCATAATTCCTGCCTCAATGAGGATGAAACTGCTAGTTCATCCTATGTTCCTGAAACTCCTGAAAATCAAGAAAGAGATCAAGATCAAGAAAGCGCAATCAGTACATCATCTTATGAAATCCCACCTTGTGAAGAACTGAATATTGCCTCATCTAGTGTAATACCAGATACATCTATTCAATCTGAACATTCAAACATTCGTAATAAAAGTTTGTTAGAAATTACAACATCTTCCTACAGTTTAAATCCAGACTCAAGTTCTACCCATATAGATGCAGTTCCAACATCAAGTTACGAAGATGAATTAGTTATAGAACAAAGTGTGTCTACTTCCTATGAAATTCCAATTTCAATGTCAAATTTAGAAGATGCAAATTCTCAAAATTATGTTAGTGATAGTTCCAGTAATAATAAGAATGTACCCACAAGTTATTTTTCTCCCCATGAAGAAGTAGTAAGTGAAAGCTATTATGAAAATATATGCAAACATTCAGATTCCCAGATAGAGGTTAATTCAGAAGAGGAAGCTACACCAAGCTATTATGAGAGTAATTCTATGGAAGCAACACAAGAGGCTTCTCAAAGTTATTTAAATCAAAAGGAAGTCACCCCAAGCTACAACAGTCGTGACGTTTCTCCAAGTTTTTATAATCCTCGGACAGATCATGAAGCAAGTCAAAATTATTATTCTCCTCGTAGATCAAATGAATCAATTCTTCAGAATGTAGAGACAACTACAAGTTTCTATGATGAAAATGTAACTGATGAACGGTTAAACCAAGGAGAAGCAGTTTCAAGTTACAATGACAATTATTCCCTCGATTACAATCCAGTTGATTCACCATTGGACAGGCATAATTTGGTAGAGAGTTCTATGCCA
>JAWWML010026914.1:0-14071 GCA_035047165.1 Ormyrus rosae
GGCTCTCCTTCTCCTCGACGACAGGCGTAAGAAAAACAATTCGCGGAATTAGTTTTCTGTTAATATTTCTTTTCTTTATTCGGCGCAACGGAGCATTTCCTTGTGACGGCGGAATATCCGTCACAAAAATATTTATTTATTTAGTTAAAATATAGTATAACTATATGTTTTCTGCTACTGCAGATGATTTCTCAAAAACGACCGGGAGTATCGACTTCAAATTTTAACACGATATTCAGTACTACCATAGTTATAAATAAATATTTTTCATGACCAAAGAACATTTTTTTCCACTCCTCTTGATCTTACCTTTACGGGAAAATAAAATTGTTTCCAATTATATTCACGAGTTCAAGAGGAAAAAATTCTTGAATATGTGATTTTTTTTACGTTCACATTGGAATGTCCCCTTAAGAAGTATATGTGAGAATGCCTGTAAGAACAGTACTATTTCGCTCTCACTAGTTATTTATTTATACTAATATGACTCTCTATTCTAGACATGTCAACCAATTGTCAAGATCAGCTGCGTTGAATAAATAGACTGGTGTGCTGTGCTCGAGTCTAACTAGTCTGTAAATAAATTTCCGAAACTATTAGGTAAGCCTTCTTCAGTGAGTATGTATCTGCAAATATTGAGCGATCGCGTTTCTAAAATGAATAACAATGGCCCTGCAATGTTGCATCTCGAAACTCATGGTGGAACGTACCCAAAAAAGTGATTAGAACGCTGAATTATCGATCTTTTGACATCAAAAACTCATACCTTCCATTTAAAGACCAAGTGTTAAATTGCACTTCAGAGAAACAGTGGCCCCTGCCTCACATTAAATTTAAACTTACTACTCGCTGCAAAACAACCAAAGTATGTTTTCGATGCCCCACCCTAAATTTCTCGCAAGCTTAGATTTTGCATATCAGTCAGACAGTGCGCGAATTTAGTTGCACTGTCTGACGGTGCGATTAAAAGTGCACTTAAAGTGAAACTTGAAGAGACGCTTATTTTATTAATTGTTTAAAGACACAATAAGCAAGTTTACTTGTTGGTGAATATTTCTGGAACGTTGTTAGTGTTAACTGCTGTTATTTTTATGCTGTAAATGAATTCGAAAAACTTATTAAAGGACGTTTGAACACATGCATGTATCTTCTATAAAATTATATTACTCATACCCCTTCAAGATAGTATTATATTAATACATTTGATTGTTAATCAAGTCAAACCAAGTAGAACTTTTAAGAATCATTCGTTAAAAAGATTTTGAGTTTTAAAAATTTTGTACCTCTATTGTAAACCTGAAGAAGGCACTGATTGATGAATTCATTCAGCGAAGCCTATAATTTATGTATTTTATGCCATTTATGATTCTATCTATATTCGTATAGCAACAATTTTTTATTATAATAATTTTAAAAAGTGATAAAAATGTAAAAAATTAATTCATTTTGAAGTTTGAATTAAAAAAAAAAATAAATAAATAAAATAATAAGGGTAAACAAATTTATTTAACAGCTTCATTGTTAAATAAAATAAAACCCACAAAGTTTATGTTCTGCTGAATGAAATCTCATCAATTAGTGTTTTCTTGAAATTATAATTTATTAGTCATTTAAAAAATTATCTTGGTTTTGAAATAGTTTTAGCTAAAATCATTTACTTAAAAATGAAAATATAAATATAAATGTTAGAATTTGAACTCGACCTCTCTCTTGTTTCTCAGGCGTGTTTTTTTTGGGAGGTGAGGCGGCGAGCTTGACGCTGCGCGTCTTCAGTTGCCCGATAATGGTCATAAGAGATAGTTGTCTTTACAAATAAATACTTTTATATTAAGCTTAAAAACCGTCTTCTTATTTCAATAACCCGAATATCTATCAATAAAAATATAAAAAAAGATTATAATAAAAAAAAATATATATATTAAGCTGACACGCTGATCTGGTTGTACCCTACTGAAAAAGTTTCTACAATTCATTTACATCATGGAAGTTATATAATTTTGTGTAATAGTACGTTTATTTATTAGTTCTAAGCTTATTTATTTTGATGAGTTTTGAGATAAAACTTTGCAGGGCAATCTGCATTGATACTGGAAAGGTGATCGCGTAATAAAATTAGTCCAAGCGATTTTAGTCAAGTACATTGTGAAGGAATTTCCTTCACATTATCGCGCAGCCGAAATTGGCTTCGAAAGCGCAAGCGAAACGACGCACGAGAGTCCAGTCGCTCTGTCGAGGTTTCGCGTGTATGAGTGTGTGTTTGGATGGATGTGTCAGAAGCGCGCGATTTTTAGTTTTCAGGGCATCAGCGAAACTTCCCGCAACCCCAGCAGAGACATCACCGTCGCACCAAGTTCCTGAGGCGTGAAGCCGAGTTGGAGATGCTCTCCGCGTGCGACCAGCGATCCTCGCTCTACCCTTCGGTGAGGGCAAACGACCTACAGCTAGAGTTACGTGGCCTGGCCCACCGCTTGAGATTTTAAAACTCGCTGCCAGCCGCCAAGGGACGAGAGCGAGGTAAAACTGGCAACGGCGCGGCAGCTGATCCGGCGATCAACGTTGGCCGCCAGCGCGACGACCGACACTCCCCTGCTTCGACTCGCGCGCGCCGGTCGCACTTTATAGTTGGTTTCGACTCTACTTCAAGTTTCGCAGTGTAAATCTTTAATGGTTTATTTTCGGTGTTAGATCATTTGATTAATTTAGCGGTTAAACTTAATTTCGCGGACGCGTTTCGTTTCTGATTTTTTTTTGTGTGTTTGTGTGGACGAGTGTGTGTATGAACGAGTCAGCTTCGCTACCCGGGACGGAGGACCTCGACGGTGCCGGCTGCCTTCCGTACCGCCGTGTGAAACGGCTCCCGCATTCGTAACAAAAGTAAGATTAAGTTGAAGCTTTTCGATGTCTGTGAAAGAGCACGACCTCACGAGAATTCACCCCTCTCCGAGGACTAGCCGGAGGTTACCTTGTTGTTGCGGAATTAAATAAAGTGTTGTGTTAATTTTTTTTTAATTAGTGATTTCATTTATTTATCTACCCGTTTCGAGAAGTAGCAAAGTGCTACATCATAACATTTACACTTGTTTAAGCATAAGTTTTAAGTGGTTTTTGGTTAATTTATTTTATCGTCTTTTTAATTTTTTTCAACATTAATGATTGTCTTATTTTTACTGTTATGATTTTATTCCGAAACTAAAAAGAAACGATGCTAAATTCAACTACATATATATGTATACTAATTTTACTCTCTCTTTCTCTCTTTATTTTAGAAATTTCAACCCATTGTCAGAATCAGCTACAAAAAACAAGCAGACTATACTCGTTCGAAATATTCCACAGGCTACAAGTTACATCTTTATCAGTAAGCACACCTCTAAGCAGGTGATACTTACTGTATGACAGTTGCGTTTTAATAGTTTGACTTATTATCACTGGTAACCAGTCTATGTGAGAGTAACTTTGATAGATATGCTATTTTTTCTTACTAACTGTTACATGACGCATTTTTATTTTTCTAAAAAAAAAAAAAGATTTTATAACCAATAAATGAAAACCAATAAATTAAAACCATAACCGTCCTAAATAAATAAGACCTAAACAGACTAATAAAACCAAAACCAACGAATAGAAACCATTAAAAGACGAGAAAACTCGACCGACCAAAACCGTAACGACCGACCTTGAAGGAGAAAGCGCGCCGCATCTGCTGAGACAGTCGGCTCTCTAGGAGGTCTCTCCTTCTCGAGAGGAAAAAAAACAAATTTATTTCCCTTCGCGAAGACAAGAACGAAATACATTTATATTGACCAAATAAGCCAAGCAAAATTTAAGAAAACATAAAGAGAAATTATAATAAGAAATAATAAAGCTTCAAAGTCAAAGAATCATACGCGGACCGAAGTCGAGCACGAGCGCGAAGGAATGCGCTTATCGCGCGAAGTATAGGGTTGCTTCCGCCGCGACTGCTCGCCCGAACGACCAAAGCGCGCTTTTAAGTGCACAAAAATTATACGTACAGGAGCGACGAAGAAGGAAGATTAAAACTTCGACCGCTATAAATTAAGAAGGAAAGACCAAAAAACTCGGAAATAGACCTCTTAAAGGAACTAAAATCTCGCGGATTGAATTTAACATACACAATTTTAAAAGTTAAGGGCAGGCCGGAGTTCATGTCATTTGACGTTATGACGGTCTGTGACACCTATTTGAGCCCGTGCATAAGATCGTACTGTGACGCGTAAAAAGACGTCAAATCAGTTGTCTCCGACCTCCCCTTAATAGTAGATAAGCTAGGCGGCCCCTGGACCAGGCGGCTACTGAACCAGGCAGCTACTGGACCAGGTGGCTCCTGGTTCAGAGATCGCCCGCTTTAGCCCCCCGCTTTAGCCGCCCGCCCCCCGCCACGCGCATCAGCTTATACGACGGAGCGGTTAGATACTCCTCCACAGCTTAGCTTATCTATTACAGAGACTTAATCCTATTCCATATTCGATTGCGTCATTTTGTAAAATTTTTTCAATAGTCTAAAGCTGTGAAGAGCACAGGTTGTCTTGAAATTTCCATTATGGTGAGGGCAAACTGTTACCAGCTTCATTTTATCAAATGGCGGATAGCCCAACTCTAAGACGTTGAAAACATTGAACTTAAAGCGTTCTATCCATTTTTTCTGTGCAGAGCCCATAGCTAGAACTTTACTAGCATCGTGTAACGCTTCACGAATTATACTGCCCACTTTATCGTAAGGAATATTGCCAGAATTCCATTCCAAACCGTGATAGTTACGCTTCAGCCAGGTATTCTCGCTCTTATACTTATCGGTGAGTCGTCGCCAGGAGAAGGGCTCTTTGAATAATAGTACTATAGGTTCATTATCATCATGCAGTGAAACGACTGCCAGTTCCTTCAGAATGAAATCGTTAACGGGTTGCTTGAAACTTTCGGGCTTTTATAAGAGCTCTCCTCCTCCTCCAGCAATTTAAACAAGTTTCTTCACGTCACCGCTCACGGCATTGAACTGAACTATACGATCGTGTAAGATCAAGTAATAGGCTGACGTATTGTTTGGAAAATTATTTTGCGATTCAAATTCCAGACGAACGTCTACCGGGGCACTCTTTAACGCCTCACTTTGCTTCAAACAATCGATCACGATGAGGGGCACATAAGTTATGAAATCAGACTTTTTCAACGTGGTTTCAATTAAGCTTTTTTCGTAGTATGAGTTTTGAAATTATACAAAAAAATATACAAATCTTGATGCTGAATGCTGATATGTATCTCATCACTGTTGTTGTAAGTCGATGTGTAGGGCTGATGCGCATGTAATTCGTAATGTGCCACTGACTCATCGAACGTCACAGGAGATTGTATGCTTAGAATTTCAGACATTCTTTTCTCTTCTCTTGATGCAGCAGAAGAATATGAAATTTATTTTCCACCAGGGTCGTTGTTGTTGTTGTTGTTGCTGTTGACTTGGAAGCCTAGATCTTTTAAGGGGGTTATATACTGAAAAAGGTTCCAAAAATCAATTTTTTTTTTATTTGATTTTTTGATTCTATACTTTATCTAAAACGTAGAAAAAAATTTTCAGGCACAAATTAAAAAAATTTCAAAAGTTATGGCTTAAATTATAATTTTTTTAAAATACTAAAATTTACGTTTGCTAAAGAAATCACTGTAAAAATATTTTAATTAATATTTTAACATTACCAAACTTTTTTTATGCATTATATATTATGCTGTATTGTATAGGAGGGAAAAATCAGTATATAACCCCCTTAAAAAGCTTAGGTTTTGCCGTGTTAAAGAATTTTGTCGTCTTAACACTCTGGCGATTCGTTGACGACTGATGTTTGGCCGACATGCTTGTTTACTTATATAGCCAGTTGCTCTAAGAACGTTATTGTAAACGATACCCATTACGTTGCAGACTCCTTAAGGTGCAATCTGATTGTAATAGTTTCTCCACGAAAAATAATCAAATTTCTGTCTTGATCAACTATACGTATTTGTAAATGATCTATACTTCTGACTGTAATGGGTAGATAAATGATCTGCAATGGAACTTCAATGATCTTATATCCTGCTGGTACTGTGGGAAAGAATTCATGAAACGTATGCACCTTCTCGCCATTTATATACCCTCTCATGTGACACTCAACTCGTATGGCGTTGATTCTGAGAATAGCTACAGGTAAGTCAGAGATGTTCTCGTTTACCCGTCAGAAGCTTTTCAGTGAAACCAAGTAGCTTACCGATAGAGTTATTTGGACAGAAATCTACAGGATGTGTGCAATGCAATACACTACGTAATGTATTCATGTCTAGTTTTAGCATAATGGAAATTCCTTTCGATTTCAAGGAATCCTGAAGAAATGCCTCTATGTCTTCGATTTCATAGCTACCCGTATGTAACGTAATTTCTTCCGAATCAACGTAAAACTTGTTGTTGCCTGCATCGATATTCGGTATCGAATTAAACGTTAAGAGTTCGACCAATCCGAGAACATAATTTTTTTTCGATGAGAGTTCGATCGGTGGAAAATACTGCGCTTCGAGTATGGATGTAGTTCCGGAAAGACTGAGCGTCAATGAAGTCTCCATGACTGCTGAAATTGTTCTGAGTCGACAACTCATCAGGCTACCATTTATATAGATTTACACAGAAACTTGAGGCAGAGATGACCGCAGTTAAAGGTATCATAATCTTGATATCTTTCAACGTTGTATTTAACCTTATCAACGTTGAGATAGGTCAATAATTCTAGAGGAGGCTGAAGATCACCAAAGCTATCAAAGTACTCTACACTTTTACCTAGCTTGCGATAAGCAACCCAATGCGTTCCAGGTCCACTAGTATCGTCTCGATTTACGATAGCTGATTCTCGATAATGAGGACTGTCTTGGGGTAAATTATTTCTCATGAATACTCCGCGAAAATTTGAAATTTTTAACGGTTTTACATATCGAATGATATCTAGGTCGGTGAGAGCTCTCCGAGGCAAGCTCAATTTGAAGATCTTTTTTTTTTGCTTCAATCCTTTCTTCTTCTTCATACTGAGATCCAATTCAGTTTTGTGAGGTTTCAAGAATAGGCCTCTATCAAGAGCAATCTCCTCAATCTTCTTATTATGTCTCTGCGCTTCGTTCAATTGTTGTTTAGCTGCACTCGCATCGTTGACTGCTTTGGCGATTCCTGGAGCACCTCCTGCTAGTGCACCAGCAGCGCTTAAGCCGGCAAATACAGGTACTAATAAGGGTAGAAATTCACCAATTTTCGAAGGTAAGACTCGTGGAACAGTGACATTATGTTTACCACCGTACGTTTTAATGGCTTCTCGACACCCTTCAAAGCTTAGAGAATAACTTTGCGAGCATTTCTGCTTTTAATCATGGATTTTGAAGCAGCTTTTACTATCTTGTTGAACACTGTCTTCCTAGCACCCATTTCTAACTTTCTTTTTAGTATCATTGCGTTTGTAATTGTAAAAGCAGCTATTTTTTCATCTCCAGAAGCATCTCTCGCCAGCACTCGATTCCAAGCTCTTTCAGTTAAAATTTTATCCGCTTTGTGTCTACCTTCGAGATCTTCCCGATTTTGCGAGTAGGCTATATCGTGCTCTTTGTAAGCTCTATCGAGAGGATTGATACCTGGATCTCCTCGAGCTAAGCGTTCAGTGAGTTTTGTGCCTGGTCCACAGTACTGATATCCTGGCAAATGAAGTTCCACTGGAAGTTTATTTAAAATATTATTCAGAAGGCCAGCACCTCGTCTTTTATGTACAATCATCACTCTTAGAGAGTTAAATTGTAAATAATGGCTCGAGTATATAAGCGCTCTATTTATAGCAAAGATGATTAGTTTCATTTTTAGATTTCAAAGCATGAATTTCAAAAAGTCTAACGTCGAACTTCTGATCGCAAATTTTGATGCTATCGAAGGGTTAAAAGAGAGTTAACGACACGGAGAGTTACTTCCAAGCAGCATTCGAGCCATCTTTTGTGGACCTTCGAATTGTGGAAAAACAAACTGTCTACTTGCCCTTGTGACTCATCCGAACGGAGTGAGATTCGAGAATGTCTACGTTTATTCGAAATCCTTGAACCAGTCGAAGTATAAGTTTTTGAAAGAACTGATGGAATCTCTGAATGGTATGCAATATATTCCTTTCAGTGAGCACGACGAGGTGATATCTCCGGACGATGCGCTACTCAATTCGATAATGATATGCGACGATGTAGCATGCGAGAAGCAGAACAATACGAGAGCATTTTTTTGTATGGGTAGATATAAAGCCATCGATTGCTTCTATCTCTGCCAATCTTACGCTCAAGTACCTAAACATCTCATGAGAGACAACGTAAATTTACTTGTTATATTTCGCCAAGACGATGATAATCTGAAACATCTGTACGATGATCATGTCAATTGCGACATGACTTACGCGCGATTCAAGAATTTATGTCCGAGGTGTTGGGCTGATGATGAGTATGGATTTCTAATGATTGACAAGGATAGCTCCATCAACAAAGGCAGATATCAAAAGGGTTTCGACTGTTTTGCTATAAATATAGCACAGGTATAAGAGCAAGTCAGCAGTATATTATTGGAACATGGCCGATCTACATCGAAAGAGAGAAATACTTCGTCGACTCGTTAAAGCGCGGAAAGCTGTGAAATGCAAGTATGACTTGTTAAAGTTTGGAAAGGAAAATTTTGACAGAGCTGTAGGAGAGACTTTCAAACGCATCGTTGAACCTCTACAAACTCTCGTCGCTGAGACGTCGAAAAGACGTACTCATGCCAGAGAAAAACAACAACCTGCTCTCAAATTCGAGGCTAAAAAGGAAGAGGATGACAATGTAGATGATAATGATGATGACAATGCAGATGAGGATGATAATGCAGATGACAATTTGAGTGCGGATGATAATATACTGAGAAACGATAGCGATCGTGAGACTGAACAGAATGATGATGATAAAAGTTTACAATTGTCTGATAAATATATTCGAATGCTCGATGAGAATCAGACCTCAAGCTTGGATTTAGTTTATGAAGTTCGTAAAGAGAATGGAAAATATGTGCTCGGCAACTCACCGATAAATTTTACTCGCACCACAAACGAAATACACGAGTTGAAATATCCAATGAGTGAAGAGTTAATGGAGCTTCTCGTTAAAAAATATCCTGATCAGCAGTACATTACTAATACAGATATGCAGAATTATAAAAAAATTCTAGAAGCAACTAATGCACATAAAAAGCAGTTCAATAAATATGCAACGATTCGCAAGCACAAGAGCAATAAATATAACAATA
The DNA here is from genome assembly GCA_035047165.1 of Ormyrus rosae. Lineage (NCBI taxonomy): Eukaryota > Metazoa > Arthropoda > Insecta > Hymenoptera > Ormyridae > Ormyrus > Ormyrus rosae. The sequence goes on from JAWWML010026914.1 coordinate 9,320, forward strand.
TTATCGCTCAATTGTTTCATGAAAGTCTGATAAAAGGGTGCACTGCTGCCTCGCTACAAAATCGCTAGTAAAAATTCAAGATTGGATTACGTTTACTGGGACGATCCGAACGAACTGGTTGATCGTCTTTGTCTATTGATCACTGAAAGATCAGCTGGGAATCATAGTCATATCAATGAGATTCACTCGATCGTGGAGGAACTTCACGAAGCTGGCTATATATATTGATGTGTATACAGATTTAATCATTATCCATATGAGCGTCGACGTGTTTGGACATAATCTGAAACGAAGCGAGGGTACTCGAGGCCCTTCGGGCATTAGTTACAAACTCACGCCCGAAGGTGACTACGATATGGAGCGGAAAAAACTATGTAATTTAGACTCTCCTAAAAACCTGGACGAAGCTGTGAATTTGAAGACTTTGCGGGAAGAAATTCAGCAGGCAATGAATACCATATCGGACTTGAAAAGAAAATTCGATCAATTGGATGAGCTATTGGATGGTCACAGAGATGACATCGATAATAAATTTAAAAATTACGATACTGATATTTTTGCTATAAAAGAATCAATATCGCGAGTCTCTCCAAACATTTAGTCATTAGACTTTGCATGATCAACATGAAAGCAGCCATAGTAGAAGAGATACACAAACCTGCTCGATGAAACTACCAACGTCGGAAATTCAATGTACGAGGCTTGGATGAGACTTGGTAAGCTGATACCTTACGCTCGAGAGAAAAAAGGGTACAGATATATGCTTACGATAATAGACGCTTTCTCAAAATACGCTTGGGCCATACCGGTCAAAAGAAAAAATGGAGAAGAAGTAGCCTCGGCAATGAAATCCATACTGAGTAAAGGTCGAGTACCTGAAAACTTGCAAACCGATCGAGGAAAGGAATTTTATAATAAAAATTTCTCAGATCTTATGAAAAAATAGAAGATCAATCTCTACTCGACGTTTAGCAACCTTAAAGCGTCCATCTGTGAAAGATTTAATCGAACGCTCAAGAATAAGATGTGGATACAGTTCAGCCTGCGTGGTAACTTCAAGCGGCTCAACATCTTATCCAACTTGATGGTAACTTACAACGCTACGAAACATCGAACCATAGGCTTGAAGCCGCAGGATGTTAGTCATACAAATGAAGTTGACGTTTTGACACGTTTCGTGGATAAGTCTGTAAGCAAGAAAGCAAAATATAAGATAAATGATAAAGTACGCGTGAGCAGATTGAAACAACTCTTCGAGAAAGGTTATACACCCAATTGGTCTACTGAGATATTTACGATTAATAAAGTATGTCGAACGAATCCGATCACTTACCATCTCATAGATTATAAAAAGCAACTCGTTTCCGGTGGCTTTTACGAGCAGGAATTACATCTAACAAAGTATCCCGACATCTATCTCGTGGAAAAAGTAATTAAGAAACGAGGGAATCAGGTATTTGTAAACTGGTTGGGTTTCGATAGTTCGCAAAACAGTTGGACAGATAAAGGTGGCATTTAAATGAATGAAACCTAGATCTGACTCATTATTGATTTAACAATCGCGACATACACTTGATAAAATGGGTCAAAGCTGTGAAAAAAAAGTGGGCAGCCACAGCAACAACAAGATCAGACAGCGGAGGAAAGAGAACGTTTTCGAAGAGAAAGATACGAATGTTGGCGAAAATATGGTGATGGTAGTGGTGGTAGTGGTGGTGGTGGGGGTGGTAGTGGTGGTGGTGGAGATCGTATAGTATTCAATAACAATTCTATAAATGAAAGAAATAGGAATAGATAATTATAAAGTCAAATAGAGAGAAAGAGAGAGAAAGAGAAAGAGAAGTGGCGAGATCCCCTCTCCTGCGCCCTCTTCTATGAAATTTTCCAGCTAAAAACAATCTCTCCATTTACTTCTCTCTCTATCTCTCTCTCTCTCCTCAACATTTTATTTAAATAATTATAAAGAGTTTATTTAGTTGATAAACATTTACAAAGAATAATCTACACGATAATATTTTTTTATAAAAAAAAGTATAATTTATTCATTTGAATTCCACAACATTGTTGTTAATGTACGTTATGGTTAGTTGTAATTTATTTGCAGCATCTGTCATACGTTGAAACATAGCTTCATCCTTCACCAAGGCAACTGAAACACGGCCTGGTAGAAAAATTTGAAACTCTTCCTCGAGTTCTGCAACGACTTTTACTCCGTATCGAGTTTTGACATATCTCATTGTTGTTACCATATACATATGGTTTTTTTCCACATCAGATGGTTTCTTCGTAGGTAAAAATGCAGCCTTTACAGTCCATCTGGAATGAGAGAGAAAATAAATAAATTTTAATAGCAAATATAATAAATAAAGTTTATTAAATATCAATTTTATTAAACTTTATTATATGTATAATATTATTATATACAGTGTAGTAGTGGGCTGGATCGAGATCGTAGGCGTCCATGCAAGTTGAGCGAAAATTCTCAAAGACATCAGCTAGCAGGGGAACGTCTGTTTTCAAATACAAATCGGAATATTCGCCGAGAGTCTTGATTCCGAAAGCATCCCACACATTGCGAGCATGGTCGTAGTCCTCTTGATTGATATCCAAGTCTACTGTGGAAGTCGTCTTTGGCCGGTAACTTGCTCTCTTGCAGCTTATCGAAGCTGCTCACGTAGTCATATGGGAATACCCCTTTTCTCTGGAGCATTCCGATCTGATCATGCGTGAACTTGTCTTTTTTAAATTCACGTCTTACTATACTCAGATCTGCAACGTACGAGGCAAGTCATCGAAACAGCATTTCACGTAGTATCCTACACTGTAAGCCTGATGCTCTCGAAAAGCTTGTCCCTGATCTGTAGGCTTCAAAAGACATTCAAAGTCAGCGTAGACGACGAAAGGTACTCTCTCCTTGCGAATGAATCCCTTGAACTGTAAAATATTTTCCTTTGCTTTGCTAGGCAATTGAATCTTACACTTGTTGACTTGATAGCAGTCGATGTCGTGCTGAGTCAGCTGATATTCTGTTTTGAAGAAATGTAAACATCTGTCGCAGATGTAATGCTTCCTTTTGGTTTTTGATAACTGAACTTTTACTAATCGAGACAAATTCTTTATCCAGACGTAAAGCATTTTAGGTAGTACAGTTGGTGCAGTGTCACCCTCATCCTCCTCCTCCTCCTTTTTCTCGTCTACGTAGTAGTCCTGAACGAGAAGCAAATTAATATGTTTATCCTTTTTGCAAGATGTCACATAACATGGTGACACATTGAAGCTTTTAGCATATTTCTTCAAAATATACACATTCACAGAGACATCGTTCTGCCGCTCAAATCTCGGCACTTGTTTGAGAGTCAATGGAAAATCTATTCTATCAAAGTTGAGCTCGTCTTTGAATGGTAAGTATTGCGTAACACGATAGGAATTTTTATTCATGACTGGATGAAGTGCGGACAAGACAGCCCACTTGAAACATTCATTATCATTATTTTGAACATTTACATAAGCATGTCTCCTCATTATTTGCTCTGGTAAAGGAACAAATGAGCTGCCATTCATAGAGTTATATTTGTTTATGTTCAGAGTTAAACTGAGAATCTGTTTCAAAGTCCAACCAGAATCTCGCTCTTGGAATTCCTCGATTCCAATTACAATTCGTTTTCGAATGCTTTCATTGAAGCACTCTGTCAAATCCGTAGACTCGAATATTGGAACATTTTTAGTATTGAAATACTTAACTTCTGTAAGCTTTACATTCGATTTTTCAATAATATACTCAGCTGTTAATTCACAATTTACTTTCACTGCGCTATACTGTTCGAGTATATCTTTAATTTTTTCCTTGAAAATAGGAAGACAATCAGTCAAAAAGGAAGTGATATCTAGATGACCTAGAATTAGTAATCACTCCAGATCTCACTCGTGACTCGAATGCTGAATTAAAATCATCCCACTTTACTCGTTGTTCAGGTCCTAAGCTCCCACCCTGTTTCGGAAGGAGTTTCTGTCTAATATTTATTAGTTGTCTCAGACATGATTGAAACTTCTGTTTCTCAGCCCGCGATAACTTAGTTTTGAGAATTGTCTCCAACAATTCAATACCCTCTTCAGCTAATCCTTTCCATCGAAGCACAATCATTAGGCTCAGCAACACCTTTCACCACAAACTCCAACGTTTTCCAGAGCATTTGCACAGTACTTTGAAAATGTTGCAACGAAGTCATTTTCATGAACTATAAAAAAAAAAGAAAGAGAAATTTAATTAAATAATATTCAAGCAATAAATATTATTACCTTATAGTTTAAACGTTTGAAGGAACATCTTCTTCGAAGATAACTCTTACACACTACTACTATTACTACTACTACTACTACTTTAATAAAAAACTCTCTTTCGGCTCTTGTCGGGAGAAAAAATGTACCACTGAATGAGAAGTAGAGATCACGCTCGGCCTTTTATATTCTCAAAGTTAAGGAGAGGGAGGGAGGGATTTTTTTTTACAATCACGTGTCTACTCGTGATGCATTGCGGCGACTCGAGATGTTCTCTGATTGGTCAGTAGAGTCAAGTACGCAGTTTGTGTTTGTTCGTGACATTTCGGCGACTCGAGGTGCTGTCTGGTCAGTAGAGTACGCAATTTATCGTATAAAAGGCCCACCGATTTCGCCGAGAACTCACCAGGAGAGTATCACTTGTTTGGATCACGGATTTTGTTCAAACTTTGGGATATGTTTTCTAATGTTAAAATA
>JAWWML010026924.1:3413-14066 GCA_035047165.1 Ormyrus rosae
TAAGCTAGCACAACCACCTCTGCAACTCCGGCCCTAATTAATATTTTTACATCAAACCGACGGCATATTTTGTTGCTAATTATTTGCTCAAAAAGCTAACTGGTTTTTACTTTGTTGCTCCAGCGTCTTCCGAAAAACATGGCCCGCGCTACAACTTAAGCTAGCACCACCACCTCTCTGGCTCATGCCCTAATTAATATTTTTAAATCAAACCAACGGCATATTTTGTTGCTCCGGCCGATTCTGAGAAACACGCGCTAAATATAGCTAGGAAACCACAGGTTATATTGAAATTAACAGATGTCGTAGACTTGCATACTTAGAGGGGAAATTGATAATTTGAATCAGTATTTATATATGCAGAAACCACCGAGCAACTAATTAGCGAAACTCAAAAATGTGAAGAAATGTCGAGCATCTTGACTGGTATCTTTGAAAATAAGCTAGGAAGATATTCTTCTGACATTGACAAATATCTGAGACCTGAATGCTTAGATAAAAATATATCAATTCTAACGGGATTTGTGTAGAAACTGGTGAGCAACAAATTCAAGCAGCTCGAAAAAGTGAAAAAATATCGAGAACTTCACTGCCGTCTTTTAAAATAGCTTGAAAATCGGAAAAAATGTCGAGAATCTTCACGGCTATCTTTTGAAGAAAGCTAAGAAGTCACAGATTCTTCTGCTATTGACGAAAATCTTAAGCCCACATCCTTAGATAAAAATATATTAATTGAAACGGTATTTGTTTATCGAAGTTGCCACATTATAAATGCAGCAATGCAACTTCACCACTTTTCAGTTGAATAGGAAAATGCAATATCATTATTATCTGTTTTTCAAAAGCTAAACTGAGAAAAAAATTTCTTGAAATCAAAGAAAGCTTCATTGTGGGCAATCGGTTAAATGTGTTGTTGATTCAAAGAAAACATTCTTTAATTAAAAAAAAAAACCTGTTTAATGTGAAGAAAATTTCTTTCCATTAAAAAGGGGTGTTCTTTGAATTAAAGAATGTTTTTTTTTAATCCAAAAAAATATCTTACCGATTGCCAGCAATGAAGCTTTCTTTGATTTCAAGAAATTTTTTTTTCTCATTGTCAGTGTGGCAAACCGCTCAGATCACCTTCCACTCTCTAAAAATCAATAAGTGAAATTAACGTAGAATGAGTGTATATACACTTACAGAGCAGTTATCGACCCAAAAGCCTTCTTTACACGCTGATAAAAGTGCCTGAAAACATAATAATCAACCTTCGAGAAAAATTCCTCTCAGAAAACAAAATCCTGCTTTACCTGGCTTCAAAAGTCAGCTACGAAGTCCGGCAAAACTTGCATTTGACTTCGCAGTCGGTATTTTGTGTAGCCGAGTTCATCGCTGACAAGATGCATTTCCATCCTTCTTTTAAACTCCAAACAAGCCATGGATTCTGATACGAACGTCTCCTTTAAAAACTCATTAAAGTAAGGCCAGCTTTCCCTTTCGTCCCCACAAAAAATCACGACTTACGTTTCTCAACTCTTTTCAACATTTATCGTCGTGACTTTCCCTCTCGATGAGACTCGAGAATTTTTGCGCAATGTGCCGACGATATGACACAAAAAGATTCAACAAAAAGGTCTCCCTTCCAGAAAAATCTGCTTCTACAACGTTATTAGAACAACGATTTTAGAACAAAGTTGTCAGAAAGTTAGGCTCGTATGATACCTCGATCTGGGTTTCTATAACACCCCCATCACGTTAAAGTTCTAAATGGAATTTACATGAGACTTCTTCGATCAACTCTTGCTATATCCTAATACATCAGAAATAAACAAATTTTACACGAAACCTCGTATTGTTACTTGCATCGTCCACTTCTAATTACGAAGCAGTTTTAATAAAAATTATTTTTTATAATTTTCCAAATAAACCGCCAAAATTTGAAGAAAAAACTTTGATGAATTAAATTAAGAACGCGAAAATGTTTTATTTTACAGCAATATTGATTATTGATATTGATTTTGATATTGTCCTATCAATATTGACTATCGCAGCAATATTGATAGGACATTGGCAATGTCCGTTTGAGTTAAATTATAAATTTGTAAAGCAAATTAAAAAATGTTTGATTCTTCTTGACAAGATAGATGCGCCGCAATTCAGATAGGGAACTGACCAATTAAATAGGTATAGTCTGAATTCAGGTAGGTAGTTTTTTAAATTGCAAAATTAGAAAAAAAAACAAATACTTTTTTGTATTATTTTAATAATTTCTCGCTAAAGAGAGATGGGTAAAAATCATCAACAGTAATATATTGTAAAGGAATAAATTATCTACAAAATAAGATCAATAGTTAATTTGCAAAAAACCGCTAAAGTTTCGAGTCTGAAACTAATTAATTCGAAAAGGTAAAATTTCGCAAACCACTTCTTTATATGAATACAATATTAAGTGCCACATTTCAAGATAATCGAAAAAGTGAGTTAACATTCAGACTTCTTTTAAGTCTTAATTTCAAAATGCACCGTTTCTAAAAGAAAGCTAAGCTTAGAAAAATTAATTTACGTGGCGGTCCAATTATTCAATTTTTAAAATGCGGTCGAAAATTCCTTCGAAATTTTAATTAGGAATGGTTTGGTGAGATCGGTGAAGTTTTAATTTGAAATTAGGAAATCTGTGTGCTAAATCAAATTTGCAGTAATTATTAGAAGCTTTTAAATATTTATTTATTTTTTGTTTGCAGAACTTTTCTTCTGAAAAAAAAAAATAAAAAAATATTAAAAAACCAAAAACTGTATTTGAATCGATTTGAATTGTATTATATTTATTGGTTATTTAATATTTAGGAAAAGCATTATTTGTAACTCGAAATAAAAAAAAATGTTAATTTATTAAAGATCTTTGCTACACATTAAAAATACTTTATGTTATATGTATATAAAAAAAACTATAAAAATATATAATGTTTATATTTTTTATTTTGTATTTTAATTTAAATCACTTGTACATTTGAAATATATGTTGCCTGTATAGATCATTCCAAAATATACTTTTTATTGATATGTATTTCGATAATTTTTGCTGCTTTAGAAAGAAAAAATGAACATTTAAAAGCTTTCGAATCATCAACAGATTTCTTAATTTCGAATTGAAACACATAATCGCATTTCAATTAAGCTCGTAAATACACTCGAAACTTTGATAGCTTTTATTGCGAATAATTAACAATTGATCTTGAAGACGTCCTATTCATTTTATTTTGTAGATAATTTATTTATTTATGCTATAAAAATAAAACCAAAATAAACTGACTGCTTCTTTTCTAATTTTGCAAGTTAGTAAAACACTGCTACCCTGAATTCTGACTTTGGGAGGCACTTTAAAAGGAAGTGATTCCAGAAAAAAAAATTTGTCCCAAACAGCCCTGTTTTCGAGCTCGCACACTGGCAAAATTTTTGCTTATAAAAATTACTCGAAATTCAGAGTAAAATTTAGCCGAAAATCGAATATGCAACGCCATCTAAATGTAAATTAATCATATTAGAAGAATTTTTACTCGAAAACTAAGTTAATAAAAGTACCCTCAAAAAAGAATTCAATACTTATTGGCGAATAATATTTTAGTATTATAATTTTTTAATTTATTGTTATTATTGAAAATTAATTAATTAAATTAAATACAATTTTTCAAAAACTTAAATGCTCAATTATTTTGGTTGCTGACTATTTTATCGATGGGGTAAAATTTATAAACTCTTTTTGAATAAAATTTACAGCGATCGATGTCTCTATCATTATTTACACAGAAATATGTGTAAACATTGCACGGGATAAAATTTACTCCAAGGTAGAGTAAAAATTACTAAATTAAAGTAAATATTATTTTAAAATAGGCTAAATATTATCCTTAAAATCTCATTATCTTGCGATTAATCTAATTTCGGGAGTTATATTTTTACGCGAAATTTTCTCCGTGCACGACTGAACTAATATATACAATATTACCCGATCGCAATTCTCTTCAAAAGATCTCCCCATCTTCAACGTAAAAAAAAGGAGTTGCAAAACAAGAATGGTCAATGCTTGTACAGAGAAAAAGAAATAACAATTGAATTTATCTTTACATCGTGTATAAGTTCAACTAAAATTCAACGAATGTCTATATTAATATTAATTTGTGTTATATTGCTACTAACTTTCCCAAGATAACATTATTAAATTACATTTTGATTTTCTTTAGACTCAAACAAAAATACATTTTAACTGTAAATTGATATGAAAAATTTTTATTCTTCAGAATAATAAATTTTCTTTCAATTTAGCTCTTAGTTTTGCTGCATACCATTGATAATAAAAAATAAATATTACCTTTTCTTTCCCGACTTGGATTGACGCTACGTTGAGACATCCTTTGTAGAAATAAGATAAATTTACATTTCATTACAGTTTCACGATAATATAAGGTAGATATTATTTAAATACAAACAGAAGCTTCCTACAAGTTTCCTAACTAATAAATGAAAAAAAAAACTTATTATTTTTTTAAATTAATAAAATTTTAATGTTTTGAACAACATTTTACATATCATTAAATTAAAGTTTTTATTTTCTAATAAAGTTTTTAAAAAATTTAAGTATTTTATTTTAATTTTTCACTTTTAAAAGATAAGTTTTAACTGGATCAGAAAAGAAATCGTTATTTTACCATTTTTCGAAATTTGCTTTATTATATTTTCAAAAAGGAGGCACTACTTGAGAAGAAATCGTTAATTTAACATAAAACTGAATGTTTTAAAATAAAATGAAACTAAAAAATTGGAAAAATGTAATGGGAACATTTCACATCCCTCTAATTTAGTAGTATTTATACAGAATTTTGAGATCAATATAATAAGATTTTAAAGATATTCATAAGGAGCTTCAATTACTTATCCTATTGTTATATTAAAACTTTAACTTTTGCAATAAAAGTTGAAGCTTTTTTCATAAAATTTACTATTAATTCTATTAATTACCTGTATATTTTTTGTTGTATTTAATATTTCAAAGTTCCCAAAGATGACTTTTTAAAAATATTTTGTAATATCACAGGATTTAAGTAAGCAATATTTTCTGATTTTTTAAATAAATTTTTTTCATTTTCTAAAAATAACTTTGATTAACTAATTGATTTTATACATTTTAATTTTATTAAATACAAAAAATTGTTTACCATCTTATTTTAAAAAACATTTTATTTAAAACTTATTAATTTGATATTTAATTGTTTTAAAGGTTATAGATCCAAATAACTAAGACATGACATAAATACATGTTTAAAAATGACATAACCAAAAAATAAAAGAAATGAAGTTTCTAAATTAAAAGAATGTCTTGTAGAATAAAAATATTGCTTTTATATTAATATTATTAAATTAATATTTTATTCCAGATTTGGTTTAAATATTTTTAAAGTAAAAAAAAATTTATAACTACAATATAAACATAAAATATTTAAATGATAAATATAAAAATACCCAAAAAAATTTTAATTATTTTTTTCCTTAAAAATATCGCAACTAAATACTTTCTGTAAATTTTAAAAATTTTTTTTAACAGTACTCATTTAAATTTAAATGGTATGTTATTGACACAATAATTATATTTAGTGTATATCTTAACAAATTTTACAGAAGTTAAATAAGTATTTTATTAAATTAAAAATCTCTTAATCAATTAAATTAACTACAATATCAAGAATATAAAAAAATTTTATTACTTACAGTGTTAATTCTCTATACATATAATACATATATAAATTAATAAATTAAATATTTATATTTTCATACAGCCTGGGTGCTAGATTTTTACCAACTCCAATGGATGGTTCTGGTTCTGTTGGAATTTCTCCTTCTTTTGCTACTCGATAATTTTTCATTCCAGTTCGATTGTAACAAATAGGCATTTTTGGTTCTTTAGTAATAGGAATTCCAGTTGCTTTCATTTGACGAATTACAAATTCTTTAAGAAGAGGTGGAAATTCCATCTCACTGGGAAATATTCTAACAGCAGGTGTTTCACAAGGTCGACAAAATTCTTCTTCTTTATGTTTTGGTACAAGAAAATAATCTGTTTTATATGTTGCAGATTCTAACTGAACAAGTTTTTCTGCTTTTGTTCCTCTGAAAGTTTTTTCACACAATGCAATTACTTTTCGTCTAACCTAAAATAAAATTTCAAATTTTCATTAATTTTAATTTTAAACATAAAACCATTATGCTTACATCATATGATGGGTTAGGAGGCATCGGCAGAGCTTCAACTTTTCTTATTTTTAAATAACATGGTTCTGGATATCTTTGAAATCTATTTCTAGCAACTATTCTGTCAACGCCAAAATTTTTTAAATTTCCTAAAATTTGCCACAAAGATTTTCCTTTAAAATCTGTTTTACGACCAATATATTTATAAGGCATGATTTAACATAGGTTATTAATTCTGAAAGATAATCTATTAATTTATTTTCTCCACACTCGTGTATTATTATTACGAGACTACGTAAAAAACAATGTGTCGTGATAGGACTGCGAGGCTCGCAGTGCGAGCGCGAAAAAACCACTAGCCGGCCAATAGATGCCTATTATCTAAATACCTATAGGTACATACTTCTATTCGCGTTGCAGAGTTAACGAAAATTATCCGCTGATTTGCTTATTGCTTTTAATTATTACTCAAAATCTGTCTTTTAGATAAGTATATTTCATTATTACAACAGGAATTGATTCATTTAAATTTTTTAATTGATTCTTTGTGCTTTTTGTACTTTTTCAAAAATCATAAATTTCTTCTGTCTGCACTTCCTGCAAAAAGTTATTCGAAGGATGCAAAGTAAAAGATGAAACTTATTTATGTACCCAATTATTTAAAAATAATTTTAAAAAATAATTTTTATGTAAGAATAATATGCTGAAATTTGATTTTTTTATATTACATAAATATAATAGTATATTATGATTATTATGATACTCAACCAGAAACACGTGATGTGCCAACCGGAAATATACCGCGTAAAGTTTCACGAAACAAATTTTTACAAAAACAAAATTTTACTTCAAATTTTATTGCAGATTTATGCATTATTTTAAAAAAATGAATAAAAAAGATCCAATAATTTGCATACCAGGTAATATTTATTTTAATCTTGCAAAACAAATGTAATCTATATAATCCTAACCTATAAGTTTGTTTTTATTTAAATCGATTTAATTTATAAAAACTGTATTTATAAAAATTGCATATTTATAGGACAGAGATTATGTGCTGCAGATAAAGAAAACATTGCTGGACAAGGAACTTATGAACAACTTGGCTATATTTACTCCAAATTTGCTGGCATTGTAATGATAATTAAACAAGAAAATGTAATAATAATTTCATTATTATAATTTAGCTTACAGTTACAATCTGTTAAAAAGTAAATATATAATAATGATTTAATTTTAGACATGCACCATTGAAGTTCATGGGATGACTGATCAAAGTATTGTTCCTGCTCCTGGAGATATTGTTACAGCAATGGTAACAATTGTTAATCAACGATTTTGTAAATGTACAATAAAATGCATAGGTGATATAGTATTAAGTCGTCTATATAGAGGAATAATTAGAAGAGAAGATGTTCGAGCAACAGAAAAAGATAAAATAGAAATGTATAAATCTTTTCGACCTGGTGATATAGTTCTTGCAAGAGTTGTATCCTTTATTTTTTGTGAACTTCATTTTTATTCAATATTTATTTATTTTTAAGATTAATTTTCTTTTATTTGATTAAGTGAAGAATAATATTTTTAATTTGTAAAATATAAATTTCTTAACTTTATAATTGAATAGTTACCCATGACAGAAGCACATACATATCAACTTAGTACAGCAGAAAATGAACTTGGAGTTGTTATAGCTCATAGTGAAGAAGGTACTAATAATTATTCTTAGTCTTTGAAATAATTTGATTAAATTATCTTTTCATAGATGAAGATAATCATTTTTATTTATATTATACAGTATTTTTATAATAACTATTTGAATGTTTATAGGAGTTGCAATGGTACCAGTTAGTTGGACAGAAATGCAGTGCCCAAAAACTTTAGTAAAAGAATCAAGGAAAGTAGCAAAAATTATACCAGAGGAAGTTGCTGTGGTAGATTGAAGATCTATTATGTTAATTCAATAAATTAAGAGATTTTCAAAACTAATAGTTAATAAGGATTATTAAAGTGTGTATTTTGTACAGAGACTAATAAATAATAAATTATTGATTCTTCACATATTTAAAATCAAGTCTTGAAAATAATTGAAATTTAGTTGTTAAAAAAAAATGAATTCGGAATTTAAAATTGTTTTTTCTACAACCTGTTGCAGTAATATAATCTAATGCTTCAAAAAAATTGTATTCTTTTTAGAGCTTTCTTTTTAATTCTTCTGAAAGAGCCTTCACTTGCAAAGGCTATTTGAAACGAACAGAATGAGTTAATCAAAGTACTTAATAGCGAGCGAGATGTACACCCTGTACCAACATTCTTTAACATTTGCGAAAATTTTCATGCACTTAAGGTGCAATTTCATATGTCGCTCTGTCTCGGCGATTGAGTCACATGACCCTGGCGCCGCGATTCGATTTTGTAGTTAAATAATAAAAAAATTAATTACGTTGCTAGAGTGGAAAATGACTACGTGTTTATTTGTAATCATTTTTAAAAAATATCTGAAAGTGATATTATCTATTGGACGAAGGACTGTAACAGACTTATAATATTTATTTAGTCACGTGACCCCGTCGCCGCGATTCGGATTTGAAGTTAAATTTTTCCAACTTCAGCTACGTTGCTAAAGTTCAAAATTATTAATGCGTATTTATTTAAAATTATTTGTAAAAAATATCAAAGTGATATATATTACCTACAGGAGGAATTATTTTAACGAATTTATAATATTTATTTTAAAAAATTTCCAAAATAAATGTTAAAAATATCCAATACCCTTAAATAGTTGTAAAATTGAAAAAAGAACATAAAAAATTAAAAGGTATGATCAAAAATGTTAATTTTGATCTATCACATTTATTAGGTTAAGGAAGCGCATTTTATTATATATTTTCATTATTATTACAATTACATAATAATCTTAACTTCCTTTTCTGCATTTCCAATTAAAATAGTTTTTTGAATTTACTACAACCTGTTGGGCTGTTCTATATGTATTTTTTGTGAAGTTAGCCATTATTACTGCTTATGAATGCTCTGCCACGCGATTGGTGCGCCACCAAACGTTCAAAGCGTATTTTTCTAATTTATATTAAAAAGCGGTAATTAGAAACTAATTATAAAGCTTTCCCTACTGTAGGCAATATCCAAGTATATTTTAAAAAAAATTTCAGAAAAAAAGAATTTAAAATGAGGACGTAATCTGGAGGAAACATTTCAAGCTGCAATAGTAGATTGGTTATGTTCGTCTGCTGTGCTTTAAAATTGTTTCCTCCAGATTACATTTTTATTTTCACTCCTTTCTTCGTGAAACTTTTTTTGAAATATACTTTGATATTATCTACAAGTGGGAAAACTTTATTTACTGGATTTAGAGTTGTCAATTAATTTTAAATTAATAAATAAAATTTCCATAGTTGAAGGAGGCGCCACAGTCAATTCGGACTTGGGCAATTTCGATAGAGCACTCTTATGAACGAAGTTAACGGAGCATACGAAGTGTACGTTCTGTACGTGTATTGTGGAAAGACCCGAAAGACCCAATTCAAATTCTATCGCAGCGATTTTGTCGCTCGTGAAAAGCACGGTCGTACATACAGGTCTGGAAACTCCGATGGTGGGGGTGATGCTCAATGCTCTATGCTCTTAGTGATTTAGTGAAGCCGAGCAGGCTTCTAAAATCTGCCACCTAACGTAGGGCGCTACGATCGTCTCGTACAGCAGCTACTGTCTGCTCGGCAATGATTTGAATTTTTTTATTTTAAATTTTATTATAAACGGGATGATTTGAGCTTGTCGATTGTTATAATTTGGACATAACATAATAAAAAGACAAAATTGGAAATAAACAAAAACTTGCAGCAGCTGACAACGACCGTAGTACGACAAGATAGTAGCGCCAAGTAAGATAGCGGCGAAATTGCGAAACTTTTGAGCTTCACTAAGGGAATCACCCCCACCACCGGAGTTTCCAGACCTGTATGGACGACCGTGGTGAAAAGGCACTTTTAGCCCTGAAGCTGTTCGAAAGTCCGTTGAAAAAGAAATGAACGCTGTATTGCAATCAGTACAATTTAACGGTCTGAGCAGCGAGCATGTTGTCAAGCACTGGTAACGGAATGACACCTGATGGAGGAGCTATCTTGTCTCCCTCAGGACAATCAGACGCTTCAGGACTTTCTGCAGCTTATTCGGCTTATTCGCCTCAACCTGATAATCCTGGAAGCCCGGGTCCGAGCATGACCCCGTATCCAATGCCACCAGCACCGAGCTATTCGCCAAATTTTCCGGCTTACTTGACTAGCCCGCACTACTCACCAACGTATCCTAGTTACTCGCCTACTAGCCCTAGCTATTTGCCGACGAGTCCAACCTACTCTCCAACGAGTCCTAGTTACTCGCCTACTAGCCCTAGCTATTCGCCGACGAGTCCAA
>JAWWML010026935.1:0-14048 GCA_035047165.1 Ormyrus rosae
GAGTGAATTTTCGTAATGATATCTCTGCTGGCTGTGAAAAAAAGTGGGTGTACGGATACTCTCAGGCACGGTGTATAGAAGTTTTGTTTTCAGTTTTCATTATTAAAACAAAGCCGAAGTTTCGAACGCATATAATAATAAAAACTGACAGTAAAATCACTGGCGTCTTATTATTAATTATTTATACATCATCTGTCATTTGCGCCAAAAAATCTAAAATATTTTAAAAATTAAACCCGCACGTTACGCCTGTCAAATATTTACAATACCGAATTACTATTTAATTATAATTATATAATTACGCGACATTATCAATTATTCTTCATATATTATTATTAAAGGACCAAATAATTCCTATATTACTTACAGAAGACTCTCAGTTACAGTATTTGTCGTGCTGTATGTCATGCTGTAAGAACCACAAAGATGTGGTGCTACTCCAATTTTTTAAGTAAATATAACGTAAAGCCAATTTTGTTTAAGGGGTTTATATACTGAAAAAAGTTCCAAAACTCAATTTTTTTTATTTGATTATTTGATGCTATACTTTATCTAGAACGTAGAAAAAAAATGTTCAGGCACAAATTAAAAAAATTTAAAAAGTTACGGCTTAAAATCTAATTTTCTAAAAATACTAAAATTTACGATTGCTAAAGAATCACTCTAAAAATACTTTAATTGTTATTTTAACAATATTAAACATTTTTTTATAATTTGATACATTACATTATATATTATGCTTTATTGATTTTTTATAATTTAATAAAAGAGTGTCAATTTTGAAATTTCGAATAAGCGCGCTCACGACTGCACTTTGCCAGCTGATCGTTTTTTAGTCCTAATGTTTTGACTGAAGCATACGTTGAGGTTAAACATGTGTGTTTTGTAATAAAGTTTACAATCATTCAATGTCTTCAAAGAAAATACTTCTAGGCACAGTACTACTATTTCAAAGCAGGTAAATTTTAAAGTTCCATTATTATTTCCAGCTGTCAAGCTAAAAAGAACTTTCATTTTTCTGTTTCAGCTCCTCTTTAGCCACCATCAGGCTTTATTTTTGTGTATTTTGAATGTAGTGTGTTTTAAATATTATTATGAAAGTGTACAATTTATAAATACTGTTATATATATATATGTGCACTTTCCAGCCGTCTGGCAGGATTACTTCATTTACAGAGATTATGCTGGCTTACACATCATACACAAGCTTGCTCTTATTGTAGAGGAAAGCATTATGAAGTTTTAGATTTAGTAATGATGCTGATACTACTCGAGTAATGCTGATACAAGCTTTTAATGGCAGTATTCGACAAAGAACTATATTAATTACCTTGAGGAGTCCTTTTCTTTCTGACAATGGATTGCGAATATCCTTAAGTCATCTTTAACTTTTCAAGACAAGTGGTAATTATAGTTTAAAAAATGTGTGCTGTGGTGAGTGTGATGTTTTCAGAATAACATGATAAATTCTTTTATTAATGTTTTCTGAAAACTTTGGTAATTAAAAGTTTGGCGTAAACTCCAGATTGAACCGATAGATGAATTGCTATCTAACAGGTCTCAAAATCGTTGTTCTTTTATCTCTTACTGGACTGATGCTAATTTAATATTCAAATTTTTTGACTTAGTATTTTTGTAACGGAGGATACTCGACCGGGATACAGGTGTACGACTAGGAGTTCCGCACTCACTAGGCTAGACGCCGGCCCGAAACTTACCCGTTTCACCCGTACTCCGATCCTCCACCAGTTCCTTGTCCCAATTAATATCGTCGCTTGATTCTATCCCTTAAATCGCGAATTGTTCGCTTAATTCCTTAGAATTTAGGCACGTAGTCCACATGATTATAGCTTGATTACTACTGCTTTAAACAATAAATTTCGCCCAATTTGTACAAATTTTAACTTCCCCTACTTATCCGCGATTTATTTACAATAAATTTAACAAATCATATTGACAATTATGATTCTCCCCCTCCAAAACTTGACAATGAAATTTACAGAAAAACGTAGCTAATTGTAACAATCATTGGAGACTTTCAAAGGGCAGTTTTGTTCTGTCGGTAACTTGGTATGACGGTTGTACTCTGTCGGTAATTCGGTATATTATCATCAGAGATTTTTTTTAAATAACTACAGATTTACTCGGTCGGTAACTCAGTATATGGTTTTAAATCTTTGACGTGTATTTTCTCGACTACTATGTCATTTTCGGACTGGAGATTAAAAATTACTGGTGAACATTTATCAGTTACAGTGAACGGGCCTACATATTTTTTACATAATTTCATATTAACATTGTCGGCTTTATTTGACAATATATGTTGACGTTTTAAAACTAGATCACCTATGTTTGATTGCCAGTCTCGCCTTCGAAAATTATAATATTTTCTTTAGCGGTGAAAATTACGCGCAGTATTTATTTTTGCCAATTCGAGCGCATCTTGTAATAGTTCTAACCTAGTTTTACAATGTATTCGAGTCCGCCACCCGACTTTTTGGTCTAAACTTCTGAGTACATGAAATTCCCTACCAAAATTAAGATATGCGGGAGAGTATAGCCAGTGCTCTCATTTACAGCGGTATTATAAGCGAACGCAATTTCACTTAAACAATCATCCCATGCTTTTTGCGAATCCTTGATGAACTGTTTTATCATGGTTTTAACGGTTTTATTTACTCGTTCGACTGGGTTGCATTGCGGTGAATACGGTGGGGTAGTCCTATGCTCTATTCCTGATGTTTCAAGTAACGTTTTAAACTCCTTCGAAATAAACTGCCTGTCATTATCTGTCACAATGGTTTTTGGACAGCCATATCTAAGTATGATGTTTTCCTTAATAACTTTTGCAATGGAACTTCCAGTGGCTTTCCGCAGCGGTTTCAATTCTATCCATTTCATGCATCGATCTTGCATCATTAAAAGTGTTGTATTTAAGTTACTTGACCTTGACAAAGGTCCAACTAAATCGATTGACACCATGTCCCATGGTTGATCTACGTAAGTAGCATGCATTTTCCCCGACGGTGCTAATTGTGAAGTTTTGTGCATCTGACAGTTCTTGCAGGATTTCACATATTTAGCTTCTCGGAACATACCTGGCCAATAATATCGGCGTGCTAGTCGCGCAAGCGTCTTGGCGACGCCTAAATGTTCGGTAACACAAATTTTCCATTCATCATTCGGGTCTTCATCTTTGAAATTTAGTGAGTGAAGAATATGTTTGAAGAGACGTCCATCCCTGATACAATAATCAGGATTACTCTCAGCATTTTCTTAAACTTATTTAAATTTTCGTGCATACCATTAAGGAGAAGAGGTTACATCTAATGTACAAGTATCTACAGGATTATGGTTCAACATATCTGCTATATTGTTTTCCGCGCCTTTTCTACATTTAACTTCGAAATCCCATTGGCTTATTTCCATGGACCATTGAGCTAGACGTCCGGACGGGTTATTCAATTTTTCCAGTCATTTTAAAGATTGATGGTCGGTAATAACTGTAAAGTGGTAGCCCTCAAGGTAGTGTCGCATCTTCCATATGCCCTACTTCACAGCTAAGCATTCTAATTCCGTGACTGAGTAATTTCTCTTTCAATGCCATTATCTAGCTGCATTAGGACTGCACCCAGGCCCTCGAGACTAGCATCAGTTTGCAATACGAACTCCAAGTTCCAATTTGGGCACGCTAAGACTGGTGTTTCTGTTAACCTTTCTTTTAACGTACTGAAGGCATTATTTTGTTTTTCCGTTCATTTCCATTTGACTGCCTTCTTTTACAGTTTATAGAGGGGACTAGCTATTTACGATATATCTTTAATAAAACGGCGATACCAAGATAACATTCCAAGGAATCTTTTCAATTCTTTCGGTGTCTGCGGTACTGGTAAATCAATGATTGCTTTAATTTTATCCGAATGTGTATGTAAACCTATTACAATATGCCCTAATGACACTTTTCCGGGTTCGGTTTTAAATTTGCGGCGCGTAGTCGATCGAACACTGCTTTTAAATTTTCAATGTGTTCGTCAAGAGCTGGTTCGTCAAATACATGTAGCGATCGATGATCGTTACAATTTCTTTGAACGATCCCAAAAAAAAAATGTTTCTGAACTAACAAATCAAACGCTAACACATCGGAAATTACAGATGCCTTTGAGGTTATAATACCGATATGTATAAGTAGATACATTGACCGTTCGACTAACTCCCTTCTATTTGGCAAAACTAGTATGCCGGAAAAGGCATTTTACACAACGGATATGGAAGAAAGAGACTTGGTGTCCTCCATCTTCAAATTTGCCAAAGATATCGCTGATCTGAAGCTTTCGCCTCCCGAACTCGAAGTCTTTAGTGGTCTTGTATTTTATAACGATGGTTGGTATATTACCTATTCACACCTTTACCAGTTTTTTGATACTTAATAACATGGAATCGTTCGACTAAAAGCATCTTTGCTTTGCGTCATAAACGGAAACGGTGTGCTCTTTTAAATTGTAATATAAAGATGATGACATTATCAACGTTTGATGAAAATTTTGAGGCATTCTCATGAAAATGCAATACCACATAATCCTCCTATAAAGAATATAAAATATAATGTGGTGGTTTCGCTTGCGTATTCATTGTTTAAAGAATTATAAATAATCTTTTCTGCCCTCCGGCCGAAAAATGGCAACTTTCTGAAAACGAAGTTGCTAATTTCCAGCAACGTCGAGCACAAAAATAGTATTCGCACCTCGGAAAGTAAAATCGCAAACTCGTAGGAAAGCTAATCGTAGAGTCCAAGCTGCTGTTCCGTAAGCAGTTTGATTAAACCCGTGAATATTAGCTCCGATTAGAGTTGGACAAAGAATTTACAATTTTTTTGAGTATTCGTCTTGTTCCCGCTTCATTTTATAACTCTTTTGGCT
Organism: Ormyrus rosae; assembly: GCA_035047165.1. Lineage (NCBI taxonomy): Eukaryota > Metazoa > Arthropoda > Insecta > Hymenoptera > Ormyridae > Ormyrus > Ormyrus rosae. The sequence goes on from JAWWML010026935.1 coordinate 4,917, forward strand.
TTGAAACAAAGTCCAGCAAATCAACAGTTGGATGTGTCTGCAGTGTGCGCGGCGATCGAAAAGGATCGTCCGTGGCCACAATTTTCCCTCCCCGGATCTTAAAGATCTGTAATTGGACGGACACGGGGCGAGAAAGCAAAGAGGCTTTCTCGCGGACGGATGCAGCAAGGGCTACGTTTCAACTGTTTCAAGGCAAAAGAGTGAGTGAGAGAGAGAGAGAGAGAGAGAGAGAGAATGAAAATGAATGACGAATGGAATATATAAATATATTTAATTGTAATAGTCATGGAAATAACAAGCCTTGGGGAGTGGGAAGAGCCTGGGCGCCTTTGGGTGCCCGCCCGACTGGTCGCTAGGTGGCGTAGCGCCGGGTTTGTCGCGCTCGCTAGCAGACCAGTCGAGGCAAGTGGATATATGTATCCGGGCTCAGGGGGTACTCATGGCGTCTGGGGCAAGAGTTGTCCATCGTCAGCCCCACTGACGAGTCTTGGTGGACAACCCTGAGACGAAACGCCTAGGTTTCCTCCAGCTTTCTACATTTCCTATTGCAGAATCACCAGGACTGAGATTTCCCAATGAAGTTAAGAAAAAGAAAAATTCCATGCTGCATCATCTTAAAACAGTACTTGATCTTAATGACAGGCAGCCGCTGGAGAACGGTGTGACGGTGTACGACGCATTCGACGATCGGCCTCATGTACCGTGATGTGGTCGCCAAATTCGAGCGCCCGCATCCTCACATCGAATTTCCAATACTCCATCAAGCGCTCTTCGGATTTGTCCCGCTACCGGCCACTACTGCGTGAGGAGCAGCACCAACAACATCACCCATTATTATTCTGATAATGAGACAACTAAATTAAACTGCTTGAAACGACAACTAAACTGCTTCAACAAATATATTAAAATGAGGAACGGGACCTGTCAAGGTATGCATTTTCTACTGCATTTTTGCAGTATTTTCCTTGAAAAAATAGTTTCGTTATGACGCTCAATATCAACTATCAACGCACACTTTAAAATTTAAAAATTACAATAATACCTTTAACTTCATCATTATCAAGTTTGGTTGCTCGTTTTTACAATATCACATTTAATCTTATGAATTCAGATAATAAAACTTTGTCAACGAAAGAGTGTGTTTGCTTAATACATGTACTATAGTATCTTCTACCAATTCAAATTCTCATGACACACTTTCCCTTAAAATATTGTATGGAGCTAATCATTCGATTAATTTAAATCATAAATATCTTGCACAATAATCCTGTTCGTACACACCATAACTTTGCAGAATTTGGTATTTTTAATTTTGTAAAATTGTGATATATGGGTGTAGCATATATCACTCTCATACTAAACAATTATGTAACTGTATTGTAACTGAAATTGTAAATTAAAAGACTTTTTAATACTTATAATTCTGCACAAGTTTGGAAGTCGGGTCAATCAAACGCACCTTATGTGATCCAATCTGTGACTGTACAGAGTTATATAAAGTATAAGATTGTATAAAATTATATAAAGTTATGTAATTAAATGTTTTAAATAAAACGACTAATGTTTCGTAAAATTAATTTAATTATTTATATATCTTCACAATTAAATTCCTATAGTTCCTACATTTACAATTTAATATATTATTTAAAATTTGAGACAAATTTTATGACCAAATAAAAAAAAGACGGTCATTTTGCAACTGTAGAGTTGAAAGGGACATATTAGGCCTTGTTTTTTTAAAACGATTGGTAATTTAATATATTATTCAAAACTAATCAAAATTTATTGTTAATAATGCTTTATTTCAACAAAATTAAACAAAATAATACATCAAAATATACTAAAAATTTGGAAAATATTTTTTAAATACTTTTCGTGCGATACTAAAGTGTTTAAAAAGAAATTTTTTTTAATACCTCAACTGACTAGAGAGTACCTATAGAGCTACCTTAAACAATAAATATGTGGGCACAATAACCACGTAATCCGAGGAAGCATTGAAAATTAATAAATAATTCTTTAAATACAGGAAAATTATTGTACTACTCTGTATATATGTAAATATCCGATATAAATGTAATGTATTTAGCTGTCGCTAATACCTTTTTGGGGGATGCGACATTAAACAATAAATGAAAAAAAAATCCTTTAAACAATAAATAAGTACGCTCGGCAACCACGTAATCCGGCAGAGTATTTATTAATTATAAATAATATTTTAAACAATAAATACGTGCGTTCAACAACGACGTAACCCGGGAGAGCATTTAAAAACTATAAAAAATCTTTTTGAATCATAAATACGTGCGCCCGATAACCACGTAATTCGGGGGAGTATTTATTATAATTATAAATAGTTTCTTAAACAGTAACTAAGTAGAACCGACAATCACACAGCCCTGGGGAGGATTAAATAGTATATTACGCACCAAGGGAGGAAAAGAATTAGCACGCTCATAACTCGTGTAAATTGACACCTGAGCCGAAGGCGAGGGTGTCAAACACGAGCTACGACCCTAGTACAAAGAACTTATAAAAACTGATAAAATGGAGTCATTCCGGGTGCAAATACACATATTAAAACCTGTTGGAGTTTTTGAAGTCAGATGATTCCTTCCTCTGGGGGAAGTACCGCAGAGCAGGAGCAGGAGCAGGAGGGGTATCCAAAAACACTCTTACAACACACTATTGTTGTAAAATATATTTATTTAGTATTTTAATGTAGCGATGTCGCGATGGCACAACGATCCTTTTGAAAGGGCGGCACAACGAGAAGTGCCGGCCGAGCCGAGTCCGGAGAGAGAGGACACTTAGGTGGCGCGACCACCAGGGGTCGCGGCGTGCCAGAGGCAGTCGAAGCCTTTTTGGATTCTGACTGTGGTCGTTGAACTGAGCGGATGTGTGGTGAACCTTTGCGAAACTGTTACTGTATATTCGGCTTTGTGCGCTTATGGTCGCTTAAGCTTATCAAGCACTAGATTTAAAACATATAAAGAAGGTTAGTGTGACTCTTCCTCACATTAAAAATATTATTAAGCCCAGCTCCTGGTTGCGGGAGACTGTGGCAGTTAGAAATGGCGTCGGACGACGACGACCCTTCCTACACAAGTAAAAGTAACAATTTAAATTCAAAATTAAACCAAGTGGAGTTTATGGATTATAATACTCAAAGTATAAAAAGAAAAATTATTGACCAGTCAGATGAAGAAACTACAAACTCTGATATCAATAGCAAGAAAAAAGCTATTCAAAAATCTGCACAAAATTCGAATTCAGAATCAAATTCGAATTTGTCGGTTATCTCCAACCTTCAAGAGCAAGTAAACAGCACGGAAGTAAACAAGAGAACCGAAGGCAATATAAATCCTCAAACTAACTACAACTCCCAAGCTTTATCTACATCTCAACTAGTAAGTGGAAAAATTTTATTTAACAAGGACAATAAAGGACCTTTTGGAATTTGGGTTAAAAAAATCAGACCCGACAACGAAAGCCTAAGTGCTATCAAAGTAGGATCTATCTTATTTAAAAAATATAAGGATATCAACGATATTGTCAGAAGGAGCAATTTTAGAGTTGAAGTGTTTTGTAAAACTGCCGCCGAAGCCAATCGCATCATTCAAGATAGTAGCCTTGCAAAACACAACTTAGAAGCTTTTATTCCAGGCTACAGAAAATCCCGCAAAGGTTTAATCAGATTCATACCGACCGATATTCCAGATGAAGAAATTTTATCATCTATTAAATCAGAAATCAAGATTGAAGAGATTAAAAGACTGAACAAAAGGAATAAGTTTGCTAAAAGTGACTCTGAAAAATGGATCCCCAGCCAGACTATTTTAGTTACTTTTGTTGGCCAAATCCTGCCACAAGAAATACAGATCTTCAAGGTTAAAACAAGTGTAGAGCCATATGTATCTAAACCACTACAGTGCTTTAATTGTTTCCATTATGGGCACACGAGTAGAACCTGTAAATCTCCTGCTAAATGTGCATCATGCGGTGAAGACAAACATGAAGACAATATAAATACATGTACAATCGATAAGCCCAAATGTGTTCATTGTGGAGAACCACATAAAAGTACGGATACCAGCTGTCCTATTTATACAAAATATTATAGAGTAAATATAATAATGGCATACGATAATATACCATTCAGAGAAGCAAAGAAATATGTATTCGGCTCAAGTGAATCAGCACCCTTAAAGACTAAAGAAAACTTCCCAGAAATCAACGCTTCTAAAAGACTTCAAAGGAACAAGGAAAATCTCTTAAGGAAATACAGTGAAGTACTTGTTGACCAGCAATCTCAACAATTTCAATCTCAACCAACTCAATTATCTCAGCAACAACAACAACAAATTAGTCAATACTCTACGCAGACGCAGACTCAACAATCTCAACAGCATCAACAACAACAACAACAGCAACACGTAAATTTACAACAAGAGAAACAACATTTACAACAACATTTACAACAAGATCAACAAGTAAACTCCTTAATTAATCGAAAACAGTCGAATCCTAGACTTCAGGATACTGTTAACAGACTTACACGTGAATTACAAAACAGAAAAAAAAATCAAAATCAAGATACCAAGCTAATTACTAAACAAAGTAGTAAGCCTAATAAAAGGTAGAAATATCTTTAAACTTTTTTTTTCAATTAAATATAGTTATATCTAAAACTACAACTTTGCAAATATTAATATATATTTATATATATCTTTATATCTATCTATTTACTTATTTTTCACATATTATCTTTTACATTTATAATGGTAAATTATTTACACAATAATCTAAAAATACTTCAGTGGAATGCTCGCTCTATCAGGAATAAACTTGATATCCATGTTTTTAGTCAAAACTATGATATCTTGATTATTCTTGAAACGTGGCTTAGACAAAAAGATAGTTTTAGGATAAATGGTTTTAATATTGTTCGCTTCGACAGGGACGACAATAATAAAGACAAAGGAGGAGGTATCGCAATGTTCATCAGGGACAACCTAGTCTTCGATCGCATGGACTGGCATCTTGATCTCGACAGTCTGGAAATAGGAGCTGTCCGAATTTGCACCAAGCAGGAGGATCTTCTGATTGTTGCCTGCTATAGGGCGCCAACACAGGGGAATAACATCACGGCTGTTGAACTGAGGTCGCTCATGGCTGAAGCCAATAATTACAAAAACTTTTTAATAGTTGGGGATTTTAATTCACACCATCCTGTATGGGGTAGCAAGTCTAGCTGTAGAAACGGTAATGTCATTTGCGACACACTCGATTTTAACGAAATCTTTCTGTTAAATAGTAGAGATCCCACTCACTACTATTACGATTACAATGATAACTCTCTGAAATTTTCCAGTATAGATTTATCGTTTGCCAACATGCAAACAGCTATTGTATCGAATTGGATAGTATTAGATGATCCTATAGGCAGCGATCACTTTCCCATTGTTATAGAAATTAATTTTGAACCAGAATATGTATATAGGAAAAGTTATAAATATAACCTTAAGAAAATTCAATGGGAAAGTTTTCACTCTAAGCTCTCAAATCAAGAGTCTAACTTTAATAATATACACTTTACCAATTTAGATTGTTTAGAAAGATACGAAAAATTTGTTACCTTATTAGACTACAGTATTGTTAGCTCTTATAATAATAATAATAACAATAAATATAGCAATCGTCCTCTCAATGATAGCAATTCTTCAAACAACAATAACTTCAAAAAAAAAAAGAAGCTGTGGTGGAACGACGAATGTACCAAATATGTTCGTTGTAGAAAGGCTCTATTCAAATCACTAAAATATAGATGCAATCTTGAATCCTATATTGAATTTAAAAAAACGTCTGCTCAAACCACAGCTTTTTTAAAAAATGTTAAAAAAGAAGCGTTTAGAAGTTTTGCAGAATCTATCAATTCAAGAGATTCTATTTCAAAAATCTGGAACAAGATTAAAACATTTAAAACTGGCAGTGGCAAATCCATTTCTTCTATAGGCAATGGTCTTTTTCAAAAGAATGCTAATGAATGCCTAAATGAATTATGTAGACCTAAAAATAAAACTTGTAGCATCTTCGACCCTTATTCTAAAACGTACTCGCATGAATATGATGAATTCTTTTTAGCACCATTCTCATTAGAAGAATTTAATTGTGCATTAAATTCATTCAATATTAAATCTTCACCAGGCAAAGATAAATTTAGCTATAAAATTCTTTTAGAATTACCTCTTTTTTACAAACACGTTCTACTTGACATCTTCAATGATTTATTTAACCAAGGAAAATTCCCCAAGGAATGGAGCGATTATTTAATCGCATTTATCCCGAAACAAAATAGTAGTAAAGCTAGACCAATCTCACTAGCATCATGCATATTAAAATTGTTGGAAAAAATAGTTAACTTTAGAACAACATGGTTCATTGAAAATAAAAATTTAATACCCGAATTTCAATTCGGATTTAGGAAAAATAAATCATGCCTGGACAATCTAACCATACTTACAAACGATATACATCTAGCTTTTTACAATAATGAAAATTTGGTAGCTCTCTTTTTAGATATAAAAGGAGCCTTTGATAACGTCATACCGGATTTATTACTGGAAGATCTCTACAAATTGGATTTGCCACTGCAATATGTTTTGTTTTATAAAAACTTGATTTACAAAAGAAATCTTTTCCCAACAAATTTAAAATGTGATGACAATGCTATATTTGAAGTTGATAAAGGCCTTCCTCAAGGCTGTGGATCTAGTCCAATACTGTTTGACATTTATACTAAATTTTTAACCAAAGTGAAGGAAAAAAATGACAACATAAAAATTCTAATGTTTGCTGACGACATAGTCATTTATAGTAACAATAAAAATGTACAAGAAGCCCTAAATGCTCTTGAAGCTTGTGTTAATGAAATGTACCGTAGTCTAGAGGTAAAAAATCTTTTGCTTGCCCCAGAGAAATGTCAGTTAGTGATATTTAACAAGAATAACCGCAAAACCAAAATTGAAAGTTTAAAAATTAACCAAGTCAAAATTCACTCAGTAAAAAGTGTCAGATTTTTAGGTATGACACTAGATAAAAGTCTTTCTTGGATCCCACATATCAATGAAGTCAAACTTAGATGTATATTTCCTTTGATGATTTTGAATTGTTTAAGAGGCGTTTGGTGGGGAGCTGACCCCAATATCTTATTGATGTTATACAAATCCATGATTAGGTCAAGAATTGAGTATGGTAGTTTTCTCATTTCGCCAAAAGATGACTCAAAATTGTACGCTCTTCAAAGGATTCAAAATGCATCAATCAGATCCGCTTTAGGTTATCGAAAATCAACACCAATCCCTGTTCTCGTAGCTGAATCAAAAACCGAACTTTTGAAATATAGGTTTGAATATCTGGGATATAAATATATTATTAGAAACCTTGCAACTGAACCTAATCCAGTTATTGAGAGTATCAATAATGTTTATAATATTGCAGAACAACCTATATTCCAGAATAATCACAATAAACCAACCATTGTAAAATGCTACGAGAACTCATGGTTCAGAGAAGGCTTGATTATCAAGTCCGACAAATACTACAAATTTACCACTACATACGAATCATTATTTTTTCAAATTAAATGCAACATAGATATAGGTACTAAAATTCAAAAATCGGATAAACCAGTACAGATGTTTATGGATTATTTTAATAAAGCAAATAATAATTGCATGGACATTTATACTGATGGTTCAAAAGTGATCAACGAACATAACTCTTTTGTTGGTTTTGCCTTTTGGTCTGACGTGGAAGGTTTTAGAAGGGCTTATAAGCTTCCTGAGCAGACCTCGGTTTATTCAGCCGAGTGTTTTGCTGTCTTGTATGCTCTTGGTAGCATTGTAGATTTTGCTGAAACATCTCAACTGTATAATTACTTTAGAATATTCTCTGACTCACAAAGTCTTATTAAGGCACTTTCACAAATAAAGGGCCTTGAATCGGAGTCCTCCTTAGTGGTGCAAATTAGACATAAATTACTTATTATCGCTAAACTTAATATTAAGATTGAACTTTTCTGGATACCATCACATGTAGGTATAAATGGTAACGAACAGGCTGACAGAGATGCAAGGGACGCGGCTCAGTACGGCTGCCCTATGAACATTGACATACCTCACTCTGATCTTTTTCTAATCTATAAAACACTTTGTAAAGAAAATAACGAAAATGAAATCTTAAATAATAGTATTAACACTGGATCTTTTTATTTCCATAATTTTTATGAAAATAATAAATTTCCATGGTTTCACAAATTAAACATTAGTCGTAAAACTATTACGACCATTAATAGACTAAGAAGTAATCATACTTCGTTAAATAGCTCTCTCTTTAGATTTAAGATTGTAAATTCTGATACTTGTAAATGTAATAAGGATCAAGAGACTGCTGATCATGTATTTTGGGATTGCGAACTATATGATAAAGAAAGAAGGCTGTTGATTCACAAACTAAACAAATGCAAAATATTTGGTCCTTATTCCATATATTCTCTATTATTAAGACTCAATTCTAGTATTACTGATGCTATTGGCACTTTTATCGAAAAAACTAAACTACAAATTTGAAAATTTAAAACTTTACTCATTAAAATACTCTGTATAGTCTTCCTAGCAGTTATTAATTATTAGAATGTATATTTTACTAATGCGAATGTTAAATGTCAAATTTTATATTAAATCAAATTACATATTTATTTATAAACTACCTTTTATATAGTTAAATTTAAATGATGTAAATTACATTCATAAGGACTATGTATTATATATGTATATATGTATTATACGTTTTGTACCTTGGCGATATCATGTATCTTGAAAGCCAATAAAGTTCTATTTTAAAGTAAAAGTAAAGAAGCCTTTTTGCTCTCGCACTCCCTCCCTTCGGATGCCGTCTCCAAATTCGGCACATCTAAGTTCCTCCTCTAGAATCTTCTAATTATTCGGAGTCTCTGTAACATAATAAATTTTTATATGAAAGGAAACACATTAGGACAGTTGATTTATAATAACTCTAAGATTTTGTCTCTAAAATAGTTGTGCTTCTCTGCTGACAATGATTTCGTCATAA
>JAWWML010026946.1:0-14048 GCA_035047165.1 Ormyrus rosae
CGCACCCCGGCTGAGCTGTAGGATCGAGAGACCAATACCAGCAGTTGCGCAGTCATCAAACGACACTTCAACAGATTACGTTAATCGTAAGTCGAGCGAGGCGAATACCAAATATAATTCATTGGCGAGCGTAATTTAATTGCGAAGGCGTTATTTATTAGTAATCATACACGGATATATTTTTTGTAAAATTATTACTAAGTTAAATAAATCATAAAGGGCATTTAAAATATTTAAACTTATTTAAATATATTTTTCCCGCCACTTTCGTTATTAAATTAAAAGAAATTAAAAGAATTAAACAGTAAAGAAAATTGGATTATTAACTAATTAATAACTATATAAAATTCGAATCATTAATTAGAATAATTTCATGCCGAGTTATATATTCACTTAGTTTACAAGTCATGTTTGACCCCGAGAACCAAGGCCGCTTATAATTTTGAAATTAAAACAAAAGTAAATATTTTTATTTATTTTCTCTGTTAAAAATATCATCTGGAATCCAATGGAATGGTTTGCAAGAATAGTTATACTTGCCTAGATTTTTTACTTTTGAAAAAAGTTTTATTTTAGGGAGATTTCAATAATTTTTTAGGGTCGTGTAATAACTATTATAATTTATATTGAACATTTTCTAATACTTTGCATATAAAACTCAAGGGTGTTGAAACGTCCTAAAAAACCCATCCCAAATCCTTATCAAATGATACAAAAAATTATAAAGAAAAATTATTAAGATTATTATTATTAAAATTATTAAGATTAAAATTAAACGAATTAAATTAAAAGCGTAAATTTCCGAGAACGCGGGACATTTAATCGTACAACTCTTTTACGTCGCAACGTAAATAGTAACGTACGAATTCGTAGAATTTGTCCATTTAAATCAATTAATTTTATTTCGAAGAGAAACAATAATTATGAGCTTTGGAGCTTGAGATGAACCTCAAGCTCCAAAATATAGACTGAAATTCATAGATTAGTATTGATAAGGATTAATAAGTCTCCCGCAAGTCACCCTGCCAGCAGCACTATGGTGCCTAGATAAACCCGGACCTGGAAGTCCTGAGGTTGGCTCTTATCTGAGGCCAGTTTACCAGAGCATGCTGTGGTTGAAAGCTTCACTGCTTATATGCCTAAACAAAGTTAGTTTGAATACGGAGTGGCTGATTTAACCGGACGGCCACCTAGCGGCTGTTCGGTGAACTATAGTAACGCGGCGCCAGTCGTGATTTGAATTTACGAAGTGCGCCCGCATTACACCTATACTGCCTTGCTTTTATCTGGTGATTACTATTACCATACGTTATCAACTGTAATAATATTAAATCGATTCCCCGCTCATAATTATTCTCCATGTGGTTATAACGTGACATCATTTCTTTTTGGCATAATACGTGTAAAAGAATTTTCTTCAAAAAATGGTAAAGAAAATTTATTTTAAAAGCGTCGAATTTTGATTATCGCATATATTAATTGATGCCGAAATTGTTTGCAATCCATCTTGTCATGCTTCTCGTTCGCTATGCGCGTTCATAGATCATCTGACACTTGGTTTCCCTTTTCTTCCTGCTTTGTATTTGTTCAAAATAACCTTTGATTACCATTTTTACATTAAAAATCAACAATACGTTTATTATGGAATATATATAATATTTTTGTATGCATAACAATATTGGGATGCTTTGTTTTTTATTTTTTTGGTTTACGTGTTTTTTTTTTTTTTTTTTTTTGTTGTTGCTTTTTTTGGATTATCTACGTATGCATTTACGTGAATCTGAGTAAGTATTATGTATAAGATAGTGCCGTTTTCCTGTTACTTTTTAATATTTGCTTACGTATGCATTTTTCTCGTACATTTTATCTTTTATTTATGATCTTTTTTTTTTCGTTACAACAATTATATACATAAGTTTTTTCAAAGCTGCAACTAGGAATATTGTCGCCTTAGGACAAAATCAATTCGTATTTGTTTATACGAACAGTATTACACTAATTTTTTTTAACGAAACTTTTTGTATAGAATGCAATTAAATCATTTAACAGTATTTAAGTATACTCTAAATATGTGTTAAATTCTTCCAGTCTCGAAATTGAAACTAACTTTTTTTTCATTTAATTACTCAACGTCATTGTTCACGATATAGGAACCAGCAAAATGAAACCTGAAATTTTCACTTACGCAACGAGAATTATTAAAGATTCAACGAATAATTTGACGTAATTTATTGTTTCTTTTTCTTACACGCGAATCCTTTACATTGCTATTTCTCTTTTTTTTGGTGATCTGTACAGCCTACAATAAATCGTAAATAAAGCTGCCGAATTTTCTTTAATAGAAAAATAGATCGTTTCAATTCCGAACAAGTTTTAAAAAAAAAACATGAATGAAACTCATCAACAACGCCAGAACGATATATAATAAACTACACTCACAAAAACGCGCTTAATGTCAACTTAACCGAAACGCAATGCTTCGAATACGCGAACATCAGACAAGTTTCGTACATATTTTTAAATGATTGAATTGCACTCTATACAAAAAGTTTCGTTAAAAAAATTAGTGTAATTGTATAAACAAATGCGAATTGATTTTGTCTTAACGCGTCAATATTCCTAGTTGCAGCTTTGAAAAAACTTATGTATATAATTGTTCTAACGAAAAAAAAAAGATCATAAATAAAGGATAAAATGTACGAGAAAAATGCATACGTAAGTAAATATTAAAAAGTAACAGGTATGGAAAACGGCACTATCTTATACATAATACTAACTCAGATTCACGTAAATGCATACGTAGCTGATCCAAAAAAAGCAAAAAAAAAACACGTAAACCAGAAAAATGAAAAACAAAGCATCCCAATATTGTTATGCATACAAAAATATTATATATATTCCATAATAAACGTATTGTTGATTTTTAACGTAAAAATGGTAATCAAAGGTTATTTTGAACAAATACAAAGCCTCAGAAAGAAAACGTAAGAATCATCTCATCACTTCGAAAATTGACTAGACGGGAATAATTAATTAATTATTAATTAAAAAACCTACTCTGAGTTGATTGAAAAATTAAAATATAGTAACAAATGGACAATATAAATGTAATACATGTATAAAATATATATAAAGAACAATGTTTACGCCAGGATCCTTTGCTCCAGCTCGGTTGCTGCTGTCAGCTTTCTGATTTTCACACATCCATTCACTCAACACGAAACCAAATTCAAAATACATTAAAACACACAATCATACACTCGCGATACACGATAAACCAGATAAGGTAAATCGGGGCTCAACACCAGTGTGGGGAGGACGCCACTTTTGCTATATTTTCCATTTTTATCATCATATGCCGATAAGACTTGGATTTTATTATTTATTATGATTCTTTTATTACGTTGACCAAATATCATAGAATTCTGCCTTTATTTTCAGTCGACTTTGAAACGCATTTAGAAATATAGTTGCTCTGGATATAAATACTTCAATTAAATTCAAAAAAGTTTTTCCCTTACGTGTGGGGTTTAAACCCGACTTACCTTATAAAAGGAGAGCTGTGCGTCAGAATCAGCCGAAGCTTAAAAATTAATGCAATAATATTCTTCGAGTGCTCGCGATTTACTTTCCAATAAATTTTCCGGTGGTTCCGGCGAAACTAGCGCACGTCGCGCTCGCACGAAACGAAGCAGGGCAGTGACGATGGCCACTCCGTTGCCGCGCTTGCAGTCAGTGTTGCTTGCAGGATCAGCTGTCGCGCTTTTACCAGCTTCGCCTCGATCTTACTTCTCGACGGCTGAGCAGAGAGTTTTCGAATTTGAGCTTGCGGTGGAGCTAGGCCGCTTTAGTCAATCTGCAGACCAGGGACCCTCGTCTAAGCTGGTCGCGCGCGGAGAGCGTTTGGCTTCACGCCTCAGGAGTACTCGGTGCGTTGCTTGCGGCTGACTGATGATGGTTCGCTCTGAAATTCAAAATAGCGCGCGTTTCTTCGACCAACCCACACACACACAGCCAATGCCCATGCTCGCGAAACGGTGTGGCTATGGACTCTCGTGCGTCGCTTCGCCGTTACTTGTAATATGCATTTTTTTAAGTTCTATATTTCTCAAAAGTTCAGATTGTTTCAATGGCATGTGTATCAATTGTAATAAAGACACCACAAGTAATGTAAAAAATAGTTCATTAGATAAAAATTTACTTGCCTAGTCGAACATTTTTCTTAATAGAATTTTTGAATTTAAGTATTTTTTAAGTAATCGCAAATCGTAAATTGTGCAGCGTGAAAATTTTTTGACTATAAGCTATAAATAAGTACCGGCAATCTAATTTAATCACAAAAACTTCTGCAATGAAAATGGTAAAAATGGTAAAATTCACTCTACATCCGCAAAAAATGCGAGTATCATAGTTACAAATGAAGCACAAAAATAATCAAAAATCAAAGTGAGAATGTTTTCTTAATTTACAACTACAAAGACGGCTTTATCCCACTTTATCAGCATCCACATTATAAGAAATTGAATGGCGCATATTTTTCCCTCGAGAGAAATTTTCCAAATTTGGATTTTAAAATAATAAGTATTTTCACAATACATCATTATAATTTACGATTTTAATTCGTCAAAGCCCTTCGATTTAAAATGAAACCAATTCCGAAACTGAAATAGACAAGTAGCATGAAAGCTTCAAATTTTGTAGTTGCCTTTCTTAATATATGATTGTTTAGTTAATTCGTTTAGTTTCATAATAATTTAAATGGATTATTTTATTGATTATTAAACTCATTTTTCAAATTTAATGTTGCACAGTCAAGATTGAAATGCAGACGGAAAAATATATGGCAAAAATTATGCTGGATGTTTTGTGTGAATTTTATGGATTTATTTTCTAATTTTTAAAGGTATGCAATAAAATTCTCAAATGAATCTAACTTTCTAAATTTAGTTTTAAGCAATTTGATCATTTTCTCTGCGGGACCCGTAATTGATAATACTATTGCAGTATGTAACGGTACACGGTATAAAGGGAAACGTACGAAAGTTGTTTCAGGAGAAAATACATATAAAAATATACAGAATAAACGAAAAAATAATTATTTTAAGTGTCGGAAACTTAAAGATATTTTAACTTAAAAAATCGCAAAATTACAAAAACATTCCAAAATTAAACTAGTTAGTGGCACTTTTAAGGATGCTTCGTGTTACCGTTCGATTTATTTTATGAAAAAGCAACTAATAAAGAAGATTTCTGCCTCACTAAGATGGCGGTACTTTTTGGAGATATAAAATACATAAATCGAAAAAGTAAATCAAATACTTTCTATAAGTATCAAATTTAAATAGAATATTCAATTTTACAATTGCTACATCGAAAAATAAATTTGCACCATGGACGCAGAACTGAAATAAGTAGTTATTTTTTGAAATATCGTTTATTTATTTGAATTAAAAATTATTAAGTACATTAGAATTTGAATAGGAGCATGAAGAATTCATAAATAAAACGTTCGGCAATGAAGATAATTACAGGGAAAAATATAAAAACTTATACCATAACGTATCCAAAAATATTATCTATATTATCTAAAAAGTAAATCTATAAATTTTTAATTTTAGTCATTTAAAATAAACATAGGAAACTTGTTTCTTTTATGATGAAAATAAACATTTGCTTACAAATTAATAGTTGAAATTAAGACGACTTAACCCTGGCATGCCGATCGGGATGTTTAACATGCCACATCTAACTATTAATATTGTATAATTAAAATTTTTAAATTCAGCAAAATTAACAAAACTTGATAACTTGCTACTTTTTGCTCAAAAACCATTAGCATATTTAATAAGCGAATAACATTATTTGATATGAGCTTTTCCACAGAAAATTGTCAAATAAAATATTCTATAATTATTACAAAATATCGTAAGCTAAATAGCATTTCAAAATTTACATACAGAACAAATCAGGTGAGAGTTAGAGCTTTTAAGAAAATTTAAATAATAATTTGTCTGTTAACTAATTTAATATAGCATAAAAATAAAAAACTTATTTACTTGGATATTATTAAATATGTGTGTAATTTGTAGATGCCTAGAATGAATATTACGACGTATACATTTTTATGCGGCTACAAGTAGATGAAATTAAAGCGCCTTAGATTTGTAAAAATATAAATAATGGTACGTTACAAATTTTTCTTTTAAATTATATTGAAAATAAAATCAATAGAGAGATTACTGGCAACTGCCATCTTCAGTAAGACGATGATCATTTTTGCAATCGCAAACTTTTGTTGGAACAGCGAAACAAAACTGTTCGCAACCTCCATTATTAATTGCACAAGGACTTTTTTTGTACGCAGATAAAATATTTGAATCTATAACTTTGAAGCCTAATATTTTTTTATCGGTATCACTTAAAGCAGGCCGAGATACTACTTCGACAACATTGTCACCGTTGACTTTATCACACCGCCAAATGCTATTTGAATCACTCAAATATAACCACTTTTGATTCACGTATATAGTAGTTATATCTTTTAAATGTACGAAAAAATCTCTCACGTTATCAGTATTGTCCATGGCTACAGTTACAATTTTGGTCAAAGAAGAAGAGGTATCGCTAGCTAATCCGTAAAAAAAATTCTGTTCATAATCTATGGCTAATGATTTCAACGGCAAAAAATTGTCTTTAAAAAGAATTGTGGATTTACTTCTTTTCCGAGATAATGGTATTTTATACAACGTTGAAAACGTTGCATCTTTGGGAGTAATCATGTAAAGAAATCCTTCATTAGGATCAATAGCAACATTCAAAAGAAGTTTAGAAAGAGAAATATCAGTATTAAAAGAATATGAAGTTTGAACATGTAGGTTCTGAGTATTAAACACCATTAACTTATCGTTAATATACCATTCAGATACTGAAAAGTAATACACATTTCCAGAGAGCCAGTCAAACAATAAACCTTTCAACCTCGAAAAGTCGTCTAACTCTGAGATTTTCGTGTGATATGCTGAACGTTGCAATTTTGTTTTCATGAGATATTGGTACCTAATCCAATAAAAATCATCGTTCAGCAAGTCGTATTCAAAACCAAAAGTTACCTGGTGGTCAGTGCCTAGATCAAGATCAGTAGGCAAAATAACGTCTGCGAACCTGGTTTTGCTAGACATTGAGAGGATTTGTCCTCTAGCAAAACTTCCTTTAACGTACAGAATAAAGAGATTAATTTTTGTGCACGTTCGATTGTCAGAGTTGATTTCCCAGCCCAAATAGCAAGCACAGCTTCGTCTTGCATTATCCCACGAGGTTAGCAGGCATAATTGATGGCACCCACCATTATTTATACTGCAAGGGTTGTCGATTGAAGTTATATTCTTGGACGAGTAAGACTTGAGAAACGTAGCATTGTGAAGATCGATTTTTTCAACGTTGTGGTGTTTGCAGTGATTTGTTGCTTGAATTTCGCAAGAAAATAAAGTTGAAAGGCTAAACTCATCGGCTGACCAAAGCCAAAATAGTTTTTCATCAATTATAGTCAGACTTAAGATTGAAACGTGAGCATTAAAAACAGTGATTTTGTTATTTCCATCGTAGTCAGAATTTTTAATATAAGTTGAATCTTCGATCCAATAAATTCTTTCAGTTTTGTAGTCTAATGTTATTCCAGAAATCACTCCTGCTTGAATCACTGATGACAAATCTGTTCCATCCATTTTTCCTTTAAAAATCTAGAAATAAAAGTATTCTTATAAAATGTTGTTGTACCCGAATATTTCTACGTTAAACTTATCAGAATTTTCCAATCATTAAATATTTTCGTAGTAGAAAGTAAAACAAGATTATCATTTCATTTTTAAAATAACATAAATCAATTCTTCTCGTAAAAAAATCATACGATAAAAGTGAAGCCGCTAAAAACGAGATCTGATTGGTGGCCTGACATGGCCCGTAGAAATTAATGGCTCAAAATTTAAAATTTAGATTTCAAAAAACAAAATTCATAGTTTTTATGGTTATAATTTTTATATAAAATGTAGAAAGGATGAACTGTGTATAAAAATAAGCAAATTTATTAAATATTTATTGTGATACCGTAAATAAAAAAAAAACTGTACAGCCCGCTTCGCGCGCTGAAGTGTCCTTAGTGCACGTATTGTACTCAATACGTAATTCAGATTTGTTACTCAATTTTATCGAACAAACAGCACGCAGTATATAAAAATATGAACCGAAGGTAAAATATCTAATTTTATGAAGTGTTTAACGTATTATTCGAAATTAAGTTGAACGTAAACTTGTACATACCGAATCAGAAAACTGTAAAATAAACATGTAACCGTTCCTTGGGTCCAGAACAATGTCGTGTGGATCCTTCAGATCTGACAAGCAGAGTCCGTAATTCTTAGTCTTCAAATCAATGATAATTAAAGTTCCGACATTTTTATCAATTACATATAACTTATCCGTTATAAAATCCATTGCCATTGCTTGAGGTGTAACTCTTGCATCCTCAAATACAATATCCAGATTTTCTTTAAAGTCATCGTCGACTGTACGGTTTGATGAAACAATTTTTGATCCACTTACATTGCTCAAAAATATTTTGTTTTCGAAGGACACATCAAATGCCCTTATTTGATCTTCAGATACTTGTAAGGATTTAATTTTATTCGTGTTTAAATTGTACTTGACAAGTTTATCTTTTGTTTTAATAATAATAGTAGATTCTTCAACGTTTTCATTAGATTCATATTGCAAATCTAAATATATTCACAATTTCAATATTAAAAAAATTATAATATTAAATTTAAGTTTAGCTATAACAAATAACTTACCTGTGTCTTTATGAATATTTGTAGCGATGATAATAATAATTAAAAAAGCAATAATAACTATTAAGCTTACTATCAAATAGAGCGGTTTAGTAAATCTTTTACCGAAAAGGTTTGGAATGTATTTAAATTTTTTTGTTTTTTCAAAAGCATCAACCTCATTTTCTTCACTCATCCTTACGTTTGATGCAGGATCTGTAATAAATCAACAAATAATGTTTTTATTCTCAGTAAATATAAAACGAAAGAAAATTCGGTTTTTGAAAAGAGTAAGAATGATTTTTTTTAAAAGCTTCAAATTATTTCTATTGTATGAATATTAATTAAAAAAGAAACCACAAGTAATATGAAAAACAATTCATTAAATAAAAATGTGCTGTTAGATATTTTCCTATCGAACATTTTTCTTAATAGAATTTTTGAATTTACGTATTTTTTAAAGTAATTGAAAATTTAATTGAAAGTTAAATCGTACAATATGAAGTGTGAAACTTCTTTGACCGTATACTATACATACCCGCAGATCTATTTTTAATCACAAACAATTCTGCAATAAAAATGCTAAAAATGTTCACTCTACATCCACAACAAATGCGAGTATCGCAGCCACAAACGAACAGCAGAAAAAATTAGTCGAAAGTCGATGCGTAGACGCAAGCAAGATATTCGTCGAGCACGAACTGCCTCTAATGAGCCTTTGGGGCTGACTGGTAGTTCTTTCGAACTGCAGCAGCTTCGAGTGGGGATGTTTTCTTTACAACGACAAAGACGACTTTATCCCGCTTTATCAACATCCACATTGTAAGAGATTGTATGGCGCATATTTCTCCCTCGAGCGAAAATTTTTTATACTTGGACTTTAGAATAATAAGTATTCTTATGACAAATCATTTTAACTTGCGATTTTAATTCGTCAAATTTCTATTGTCGAAGTACTTGGATTTAAAATGAAGCCGTAATTCCAACACTTGCATTAATCTATATGTATAAAGAAAATGATAAGTAGCATGAAAACTTTCAATTTTGCTGCATTTCTTAATAGATTATTGATCAGTTAATTCGTTTCTTTTCATAATAATTTAAATGGGTTATTTTAACGATTGTTAAACTTATAATAAAATTGTTCTAAATTAATTTTTAATTTTTCCACAAAGGAATAATAAACGTAACATTGATGAAGACTATACTAAGGAAGACTATACTAAAAATTTATCTAATATATACTCGTTTCGCTGGACTTGCATATCAGATGAATTCTTAGTATAATATGCTTACATCAGCCTTACTGAAGTTTCAGTCGTAACTCAACTGAACAATTTATTAATTTGCCTTCTTCATAAAGAAAATTCTTTGTTTCAGTAACAGAATTTTAATCGTACTTGCGAAAATTATCCAAATATTCATAATTCAAAGTTCCGTTTACTCGTATTATTGGTATTGTTCGTTCTGAATTAGAATTTAAAAGTAATTTATTTTATGAAAACGTCTAAATGATGTAAGACTTAAATGTATTAATTTTTGGAAAAAGTTTGTTTTTCTAATTTTAAATATTTTATTACTTTAGATATCTAGTCTTAATTCTCTTTCGCATTTTGCGGATAAAGAATTTTATTAGACAATTACATATACTATTTTGTTCTAACCTTATTCTCTATCCGAATAAACGGTACATTATAATAGACTACGCTACTTTTCTACGTTAAATTTTAATAGGGCAAGACTAGTCTGTACCGCACTACTTACTAGTCAGCGTCCACAATACATTGTTAAAACAGCATGAAAATCTAAAGTTTTTTAGTTGAAAATAAATATATTTATAATAATTATTCACAAAGTCGATAATAATCCAATATATTCTAGCCAATCATCCATCGGGAGGGAGAGTCATATCCCCTGTTTATGTCGAAAAGGCGACTTCCCGATAAAGGGTTTTATCTACCTCTTCGACGTCTCATGTTCTAATTGCCAAGGAAAAAACATCCGCGCCTTGAAGGCCTACGGTTACTTATTGTAGACTTAAAGGCATATTGTTTAACTTATCTAAATGCAGAATAGACTTGTTAGAGGTAATGATTTTTGAATTTTGTTCTCTCAAGATTTGCAGCAGCATTAAAATAGTTATTATAGCGCTGCATTCTACATCATTTATGGCGTTAAATATACTTCAATGAAAGTTGCTTCTAAAATGTAAAAGTAGACGTCACGCTTCACCATCTACAGTAAAACGATTTGGAGAACGTATAGAAGCAATACGATTAACTGCAGGATGGACTAAAGACTCAGAAACATTCGCAAGATTCTATAATTTAGATGTCATCGACGATGACCATACTTTTGCAAAAGCAATTTTAAGTTTAAAAATTTACCTCATAATATATATGTAAGTTGTAATAATTTACAATTTATAGCACATTATAATACTAAATAAAGTTTAATTGATAATCAATTATGTTAAAATGTATATGATCCGATTGTAAAAAATAATTGTATCGTAACAAGACTTTAAAAGTCTACCAGGTGATCTCGAGGAAGTAGATCGAAATACAATTCCGATATAACTTCACAGGTAGTTCGTTTAATCGATGAATTATTAAGAATATTACAGTTTGAATATTGTATCAACAATTTATAAATAAAATGTTCGTCAATATATATTATTGAAATAAAAAATATAAAAACTTATACAAACGTATCTAAAATTATTTCTCTAATTTAGAAGTAAATCAACAAATTTTTAATTTGAGCAGTTTAAAAGAAATATGAAATTTATTACTTTTATGATGAGATTACATTTGCTTACAAATCAATCATTTTTGTGCACCGAGTTAGGAAAAGAAAATTTGAATATTAAATCGTCTGTTGTCAAACTTACAGCAAATATACAAAAATCCGTACGTACCTGGTATTTAAATGTGTGCATGTTGCAGACGATGAGAATGAATATTATGGCGTATAATTTTTTTGTGCGGCAACAAAAGTAGTAAATAAAATTAAAACGCCCCTAGTAGATATCACACCATTTGCCATTTATAGCACTTTTTTTTTAAAAATGGCCAATTCTTGCTCTAAAAATGTTTTATACAAATGTAAATATAAATAACGTTACATTAAAAATGTTTCTTTTAATTTTGTTTTATTTACTTATATTAAAAATAAAATGACTGTACACATTCATGCAACAGACATTCTCGATAACAAGTTGATTATTTCCGCAAGCGCAAAATTTTGTTGGAAAAGCGAAAAAGAAAATGGTTCGCAACCTCCATTATTAACTGTAAAAGAATTTTTTTTGTTCGCAAATAAAATATTTGAAACTATAACATTGAAATTACTAATATTTTGTTTGTATCACTTACCAAGACACTATTTTAACAACATTGTGACTGTTGTCTTTATCATAGTGCCAAATGTTATTTGAATGACTAAAATATTACTTTTGATTTATACGTATATAGTCGTTACATTTTTTAAATGCATGAGAAAATATCTAAAGTTATCACTATTATCCATAGCTATCAGGCGGTAAGGTTCTTGCCCTGATCCCAAGACAAACATCGCTTAGGGCCTGAGCTTGAATCCCCGTCTGTCTGAAATTTTCGGAGGCATTATTAAGCAATATCTGTCGGATTGTTCGGTGTGGAGCTCAAACCCGCCAATCGTGCTAGAGGTTTACGATGCACCAGATCGAAAGCCAACCTTGGTAAATACCATGATTACGCTAAGTGAATGTACACTGAAAAGGTTGGCTATTTGTTGTCTCGGTTGTGAGCTTCGCACGGTGGGATCTTCCGTGGCTCGATCGGTAGGAGCGAAGGGAATTAATTCGGGCTCCGAACTCAAAGGCCCTAGTTTCTACCGAACAAGCACCACTGCGGTAAAACACACGGGCTTTGCTTACCAAAACACACCGATGATCCCCGTGGCTAATTAGCATACCATAAAGGCAGCATAAATAGAGCGACTTAAATAAGGAAAAAAAAAAGTATAGTTCTGTTATACGAAAGATACGCCTAAACTTAGAATTGATTTATTAAATTTGAACGAAAACTCTTTTTTTTTAAACATAATGCTTTCACGCTTTACTTTTGACGACAATTTTAATCAAGAAATTTTTAACATTTACCCTAATTCATAAATTGTTAAAGCAACTGCCGTCGTTTTGAACCGTCTGACCGTCGGAGCAATTGCAAGTTTTCGTCGGAGCAGAAAAGCACAATTGCTGACATTCCCCATTATTAGTAATACAAAAGCTTCTCTTGTAAGCAGCTTCTGCATTCGAGTCAATGACTCTAACACCCGTCACATTCCCACGGGGTTCAAAAAACGGTCGCGGCCAGATCCTGGTGAGATTTTTACCGGTTGTCTTGTTAGTCCTGAAAATTGCGTCTAGAGTACTTAGGTACAACCAATCTTGTTGTACATCAATAGTCTTTGCATCGCTTAAAAGCACGGAGAACTTATTCGAAGGATAATTGATCTCCAGGACTGTGTTTTTGATTATAACATTCTTGTTGGTTTTTCCTTCGATTTGGTAAATAGCGTTTTGCCTATTATCCATGGCTAACAATCTGTGTTCGTGAACAAATCGAATTATGTCGCCTATGCGACTCAATCTGGAGCCAGAGATTGTTAATTTGTATAAATACCTCACGCTATCTTCTCCAGCTGTAAAGTAAAGCGAGCCTTGAATAGAATCTACGATTATGGAATACGGGCAACCGTACAATACGAAATTACTTCGATACTTGATAGAAAGCAGAGTACGCTGAAAAATCGGCTTTGTAATGCTGAAGACCAGTAGTTTGTGGTCATCTTTGCTGATTTGCGAACATTTTGAGTAGTACATGTTTCCGGACACCCAGTCCATTGCCAGGTCTTGCATTATATAATCAGGCTCAGAAACCTGTACAGTCACTGTTTCTTCCGTCTGTTTTAAGCTTTTTTTGAAAATGTTAGAATCATCGCTCCAGTAAAATTCTTCGCGGATCGAGTCGTATTCAAAGTCGATCGTTCCCTTACGAATTGTTATCCCAGCCTCGAAATGGGTAGGCAATATTGCATCCGCAAAGCTCGTTCTGTCATTTATCGACTGGGTTCTTATTCTAACAAAGTCCCCTGCAGTGAACAAAACACCGTCTCTAACACGTTCACAGGTTCTGGGATCCGAGCCTGTCTGCCATCCCAGATAACAAGCGCAAGTTCGTCCAG
>JAWWML010026957.1:1325-14043 GCA_035047165.1 Ormyrus rosae
TACGCGTCGCGTGCAGTGTGCGGCGCCCCCCCCCTCCCCGGCCCTTGGAGAGGGCCAATTTCGAGCTCGCCGCTGCAGAAGGGATTAGGTCTAACTGACTGACGCGTGTTAACATTTTGCTGGGAAACGGGGCGATGAGTTGGCTGAGGGAGTGATGGTGTGTGGAGTTGGATTTTGGTGAGTGTTTTCTGAATTTTTCGAAAACTTTTTAATCTAAACAGGTTTTCTGACTTTAAAAAAATTTAGATATAATTGTGTGTATTATATCTAGTATATCCTCTAGAAAACAAATTTTCAACTAAATGCAATCGTTAAATTTACAAGTTTTTATTGAGGAAAAAGAAATTAAGTTCCATTAGTTTTTAGTTTTAATACAAGTAACCTCATTCTCGTATCATTAAATTATTTCAGATAATTACAATGAAATTTATAAAGCACAATTGGAATATCGCAAAAATACAAACCTCATCCAAGAGATAGCAGCAGAAGCCGATAACAGCTCTCCACTCAAAAACCTACAGCCCCAAATGAATTCCACCCCTTTCAGCCCCGAAAAAAAAAAATGCCTCCCGCGCGCCTCAAGCTCATTAACATCCGCGCGCAGAGACACGCGGGATATTCCGCGCTGCGAATTCCGCGGAGGCCTCGCGAGCCTCGAGCGCCGGCGGCGGCGTGTTTTTGGCTTCAATTGAAGAGCCGAATTTTGGTAATTTCGACGGAGATTAGGCAGGCGGTGGCGGGTCTTTTTAAAAAGCGCAAGTTTAATTTGCACGGATATAAATTATTCAGCGCTGATTGCGGCTTCGGGTTTTTCGCGATTTGCAAGAGCGAAGTGCGTGGTGGGGTTTCGATGCTGTTTGAATTTTTTTAAAGTTGATGGTTTAAATTATTTAATTTTTGTTATTGGAATAAAAATGACTTTCCTTACTTGAATATAAATTTTCTTACGTTTACTTTGACAACGATAAATTATGCAAAATAAATTTCCATCTAATAAATATTAATAATATTTCGAAGTAATAACGGTTAAAGCAAAAGTTGAAAGAAGGCTACCCTTTGAAAACAGAAAGAAAAAATCCTTCAAATTAACTGAGCTAATTAACTGAAAATCCAAATTTAATAAAACCTCATAGATCAGAGAGAGAAAAAAGTTGAAGGTAAACTAGCCAAGTCTCAGTTCCCCGTCGCAGCTCTAAAACGACGTCGGAGAGAGGTGCAAATCGAAGCCGCTCGACGCGCCAACACTCGGGCCTCGGCTTTACTCCGGCTCTCGAAATTGAATTTCAAGTTCGGTTTTTTTTTCCCCCACGCCGAGCGCTCGGCCGGATAAACTCTCTTTTACGGGCGACATTCCTCCGGCGCGCGGCATCGGCTCGTCGACTCGAGCTCTCGAATCGCTACATCTTCACTCGGGCAATTCGCATTCGTATGCCTCCGTTCTCTCTCTCTCTCTCTCTCCCTCGCGGAATATTTTATGGCCCCGTTCACGCTCGTTTTGGCGCCTCTTTTACCCGCCCCCCTCCCTCCTCCCGCGGCCCCGATCGGCTCTTTTGTTTCCGTTCCCTACGAGCGCGCCGCGAGCGAGCATCGATTCCGCAGCCGACGACGAGCCGCCTCTCCAGTTGTACATAAAAATGAGATTCGCCTCTGCTTTTACGGCGAGCCGAGGTATTATGCTATCGAGCTGTCTTTGCACGAAGACACTTTCCGTTTTACGCGCAAAAGTACGCGGAGTATTTTTTTTTCTTTTTTTTTTCAACCTCGTGATATTTTCGTGAGCGCGAGTGTTTCGCGGGTTTGTAATAAATATAAGCGTGAAGCAAATAAATGTATTAATAAAACGGAAATTCTATTTATTTTTGAGCAAGAAAAAAATATAATACTTTACCAGAAAAGTGCCACTTGTTTGGGTCACGGATTTTGTTCGAACTTTGGGGCATGTTTTATAATGTTAAAATAAGAAAGAAGCCGCGCGCGTTCGGTCTAATGCTCGATTTTTCAAATGTTATGAGCTCTGTTAGCGAAAAGCTAAGAAAAATCGATTTTTGTTCAATCAGATATAACACTCCAACTGTTAATTATGAAAGGTAAGATCAAATCCTATCGATTAAAAAAAGACACCCAAAAATCTTCATTTGTTGAGAAGTTATGGCCGAACAAAAAATGATCATTAAACTAGCATGAAAAAATCCACAAAAATTCATTGACGTAGCTTCTTTTATTACAAATTTTTATTTAGCTATAACTTTCGAACAAATAAAAATTTTTCGATTTTTTTTTTAACCGAGAGGATTTGATCTCATCTTTCAAATGCCGGGAGTTAAAACACCCTACGATTAACAGTTGAAATGTTACGTGTGATTGAACAAAAATCGATTTTCCACATTATTATTATTCATTATTATTTTAACATTAAAAACCATATCCCAAAGTTCGAACAAAATCCGTGACCCAAACAAGTAATACTCTCCTGGTCAGCTTATATATTAGTTGTTAATTACAGATAAAGTAAAAATCATTCTGGCGAAGGTGAAACGAATGAAAAGAGCAAACCCTCACAAAGACTAAAACCAGTAAGAATCCCGAAGAATCCTTCATCTGAGAAATTAATTAACGCCAACTGCCCTCTAAACGCAAAGCAAATGAAATATTCAGTTTCCCGGCGCCGCGAGGACGAGAATAAAACCTAATCCCCGGCAGCAGCACACGTTGAAAAGGGCCGTAATAGCAGCTCTTCGCGGGGCACAGAAAAACGCAAATCCAGGTTCTCTTGCAGCCGGCAAAAAACCCTATTAACTACAGTCTCCCGGCGGTCGCATTCATCGCGCTCTCTCGTGTAATTCCCGTGCCGCCGTAAGACACGCCGCCTGCGAAACCCTTTCCGGCGACTCCATTTCTCGGGGCGTTCGCCACTTTCCGCTGTCTCTCTCGACGGCGCTTCCTTTAATCCGACGGGTATTTTTCTTCGGCGACCCTCTGATCTCTCTCCGGGCGATTGAAGCTGCTGGAAAGAAAGGCTGGGCAGGGGGCAGAAAGAAAGAGAGAAGGCGGATATGCTTTTATTTATATAATTTATTTTTTTTTCGATATTCTTTAAGTACACGGAAAATGGCGCGGCAATTCACGTGATCATCTTAATCACAGAGATAAAAGTGGAAAAGGTGTACAAGTGGTTGGTTGGTTGGTGGTTTGTTCGGTTAAAATCAATGCTATTGCAGTACTTTTGGCGATTTTTTTTCACAATTAAACGAAGGTTTCTGCGTCGGTTTAGAGGATATCTGAGAGTTTCTTTTGTAACTGCCGTAATTTTCTTGAGTATATAATATATTTATTTCACGATCTTTCGTATCTCCTATCTCTGCCTTATCCTTAAAATTACGGTTTTTAACACTTCATAGTCGCAATTAACATAGTACTTTATCGTTTATAATTTACAACTTTGACTTATCACTTATGTATTCTATCCTCTGCGTTTATCCTTTATCGTCACGTCGACGTTCTCATTGATGGGAAAAGTTTAATTATATTATACTATTTCATTCTGGATCCTCTCATCTGATTTATGCACTAAATATTTAGATTTTTTATGTACGGTTGAACCTCGCTCATATTTGCTTACGGTGTCTGTAAAGGTTGCACGCAATTAATTAAACATGTTATCGATAAAAATAAGAATCACAAAAGCCCTTTGTGCTTGTAATATTATCTTCAGAAATTTGAAATTTCAAACTCTAAAGAAACTTGAGCGCCTTCCGACGTATACCTTTGTAAACATGCAGAAATTTTATTTCGAAATTCAACCTCCCTTTGAATATTACACAAGCTCCAAGGTAAAAATAATCTCGTTTTCAATTTACTTTTAATAAGTATAATAATCAATGTATTTGCGAAAATAGAATTATTTACTTCCACGTCAGAAACAATATTATTTCAACAGAAATAAATACTTCGTTCTCAAACAATTAAAAACGAGCATTTTAAAGCGCTTCGAAGGCAATTTTCCTCCCCTTCATAACGATTTCCCCGGCCACTTTTAATTCCCGGCTTCCCATCCGCGTAATTATTACACCATCAGGAATTACAACAACTATACGCGAAAGCAGCTGAAATAATAAAACATTGCATTCTTCGAGCTTTTCGCGGAAATGCCCTCTCTCCCCCTCCGTTACCAGCAGCAATACACAGGCAAGGTTCAACCGTCGGCGTACTTTGCTTCTGAGTCGAGGCGCTTCTCTCCTCTCCTTTCCCTCCGCCCTCCCCCCGTCAGCGCAGCAGTCCCTCTTTGTGCGTCCGTGTCCGTTTCGCGCAGTTTGGCGCACATGAGATAGAGGGAGAGAGGGAGAGAGAGAGAGTCCGCAGCGCGCACGGGAAACTTTCCTTGGGTAAAATTCGCTGATGAATTAGACGCCGGATGCACTCGGATGTAAATTTTCCGCGGCCTGCCGGAGGACGACGAGAGGGCGAATCACCGCCGCGGCCCGGCCGCCTCCCCCCCCGAAGCGGTGAAAAGTTAATCATAACGAAATTTTATCTCGCACACCGGTTTAACGAGGGGCCAACTTAAACGCTGAATTACGGGGCCGGAATTTTGCGAGAGCGAGAATATCATATTTGAGAGGGAATTGTCGGGCAAACTGGCGAGGGAGGCGGGTATTTGGGGATTTTGGGGGGAGAGGGGAGGACTGAGGAGTGATTTTTTCGTGTTATAAAGCGGTAATTATGTAATAATTTAGGGAGTAATCGAATCGCTTTTTAAAAGGATTCTCAGGTTTTTTGAAACTAATGATTCTGGTGAAAAATGGAATTTCGAGATTGGCGTGCAAATCTTTATTCTACCTCACTTTGCAGTAATAAGTCGTTTGACCCAACAAATAAAAAAGATATGCGAAACCTCAGACTTACGGATATAAGCGCCGCTGTGTGATACTCGAGACACGTAAGAAAGAGAAGAACGTTGAAACAAGATTATTATAGCGTTAATTAAGAAACTAAATGATTAAAAGAACTGACTATGTCGCGCTAACAATTCAACGAAATGATAAATCTCAGATTTTAATTACGATTTCTAATGAGCAATTTTTCCTTAATTCCGCGAAAAATAAATAATACGCAAAAGCGTCGAAGTATGTATGCAATAAAAGGGTCGTCATTAAAACCCAAAGTTCCCCGGGAAATAAATCTCAAATTACATAAAAGCCCGCGCTCGCAAAGCGATATGCCTCTCCTGCGAGATGCAAAAAGCATCCGCACAAAAGCGCGGAACAATGGAGTTTGCCCCGCGACGACGTCGGCGAATAAATAAAGTGACGGGCGCGGCGATCGGCAAAACTTTCGCGGAATATTTATCGGCGCGAACTTCGTCTCCGCGACGGGGGTGTCTTCCAATTTTTGCCCCCACCCCCTTGCATAATTAACCGCGGGGCCGTCCCCGAGAAAAGCTCGTGTGCGCCTCGGCTCCGTGCGTCGGCAGAACTGACGGTCGCGTGATATGTGCAGCGAGGCTATAGTCTCCCCCTCCCCTCCTCGATAGAGCCGCTCCGCGTCTGATTTATATATCGGGAAGCGCGTCGATCGGCTCGAGATAAAAGCTACTCCGAGAGAGGTAAACGCTTCCGACATGCGGAACGGAATCGCCGACCGTCGGAGGGACGCGGGTTCTTTTTCTTTTTTTTTTGTGCGCCTCCGAGGTCCGCGCTTTCTTGCCGCGGTTCGCTCCGCCACTTTGCTTCGATCAACTTCGTTACCCTGTGTGTCTCGTCGTCGTCGTCGTCGTCGTCGTCGTCTCGTTGTCCTGCGTATATAGTGTCGCTTTTTTGGCTTTTCTTCTAGTCGACTTTTTATGTCGTTTAACCGCCCTATTTACGGAACGAATGAGAAACATCTACGCTTTAAAAATATTTCGGTATTATTTTTGGTGTTTACTTCGTATAGAATAGTTCCTTTGGAATGATGAAGGTGTCTCGTTGGAAAGCAACTGGGATTTGTACAGAAGAAAGTGAGGGCGAGAAGGTGTGGCTTGATGATCTTTACTTACAGTTAATAACTTGGTTAATTTTTACGAATTTTTAATCTTTAGTTATTTTTAATTGATTTAAAGTTAGTTTCATTTTAAAGAAAAAAACTACAATCACTGCGACAACGATTCCAAGTAATTTTTTAATGTTGCAGCAGTCATCAGAGTTTTTTCGCGTAGTTTTAAGAGATCCTAAAGAGTTTTTATCATAGTTTAATAGTTACTTGGCTAGACAAGATTAAAAATCCATAAAAACTAAATAATCCACAATACACACACCCCAAACAAAGAAAGCTCCTTCGCATTCCAAAAGTCAAAAATTGCACATTGAAAG
This sequence comes from Ormyrus rosae, assembly GCA_035047165.1. NCBI lineage: Eukaryota > Metazoa > Arthropoda > Insecta > Hymenoptera > Ormyridae > Ormyrus > Ormyrus rosae. The sequence continues at coordinate 7,673 of JAWWML010026957.1, forward strand.
TTCAATTTACAGACCGATACAATTAAATTTGATTTTATCGCTTCGAAGCAAATTCCCTGCGCCTTAAAAAAAAAAAAAAATAATCGCCTCGGAATCAGTTCTTCCATATCCAACGAAATTAGCCCCTAAAGTAATCGGAGAGCTTTCCGCTTATTTCTCTGTTCACCGCTCCACAAACGCGGCTTCTCGACTGTCAGTAGCAGTAGACTTGCTTGCACGTCCCTTTTCACGACGTTAAGGCCAACGCTTTCTGTTTCGCGCCCGATATTCTCGCCGAGTTTCTTCTTTGAACCGTCGCGGTTATTAAGTGCTAAGTAAAGCACTACAGACGAGCTCGTTTCCTCGATGCAAATTTGCTCGCCGGTGTATAGGTGACGATTTTAATTCGCGAATTTACCGACAATTACGAGAACGTAAGGTTCGCAATTCAGTCTTTAATCCTTTGGGAAAAAAGGTATCTGCGGCAGTAGAAGCAAATCACGTTTTTACTCTGTGAGATTGGTTTTTAAATAAAACCGATAGTTAAACTGCACGGACGTTAGTTGTTTCGTCGAATGATAAGAAACGAAGCCTTTTATCTGAAGGATACAATGAGGATCTAGAGCGGAACTACTCTTCAGTCGTCTTTGCTCCGGAGGCAGAATTAATTTTCGTTTTATTTCGTTCATTTGAATTTATGAGTTTAATTTTTCCTCGAGCATCGCAGCATAAATTGAAGCCGAGGCGCGTCGCCACTCACGAGCTCGATTCTTTAAAAGCTCTTCGCGTAACGACTTCTGGGGGGGAGGGGGAGGGTCTCGACATTTTTTCCAGATTCCCCTTTGATAAAGGCGCCGCACTCCTATTAGTCTAAATGACACACTTTCCATACTCGCCTGTCTTGGACTTCGATTTCCATTCGCCTTTTCTCGGGTCAAAGGGACGCTTACTTTTGATCGGCTCTCTCCGATGAATTGTTCGATAGTTCCCCGAGTTCGTTAAGGGTCTATTTAAAGTTCGCGAAGGAGGGAATCGTTTGCATAAATATACTGGCTCGAGGATTTTTCGGCGAGCGAGGATTAAGAGCGCTGGCCTTAACGTCAGTTTAAATGGGCCCGGATAGGAGAAACTTACACTTTTATCGAGATCGAATCGAAGCTACAAAATAGGAATGCATATTCTTTGTTTCTTGTTTTTTTTTCTTTTTTTTTTTTAATTTTGTACAACATTGTTACGTGCTATGTTTACGCAAACCCTCCGTAAATTAATTACACGAATTCTTATATAATTTTTTTTTCTTCGTAATACGTACAATTAATAACAGGAATCTCATAATTACCCATTCGGTTTTCGTACTAACTAATAAATATTGTTACAAATAAATTTATTTACAAAAATTATGTATAATATACTTTTATATCGTTAAAAACGGCTCTCGTCTTGCAATTTATAATATAGATTTTCGAGTTAACGATGGACAGCAAAGAGGAATTTTATATAATCCCACGTATCGTGCATACATTCATACTCATGATCTTCTCATGCATTCTGATCCTTCGGGCTCCCATTGATTTTTCTTAATATTTTTTTAATAGCGATAATCTTCTTTAGAGATTAAAGGAATACCTGCAGTTTCTCCCATTTGACAAAAATACCAAGAAAAATCGTGGCAAGCAATTCGGTAACAATCGCCGTGTAGAATCGTGCATCTTTCCCCTTCACAATTACATATGTGTACATACTTTCATGCGCTTCGAGGGCTCCACTCGAGTGGCGCCCTCTCCGCGACCTAACCTAAATAACTGCATTATAACCTTAAAACCATACTCGCCCACTCACACCGGACCGAGTGGCCCCGACTATCCACTAGTCGGGGAAGTACCAAAAAACACAGTGGACGTCGCTTGGATTCATCTCCTGGGTCGAACTAAGTCAACGGACAGTCTCTCGCACTCACTCACGCGGATTTTCAAATGTACAAACTGCCTTTCTGGATTCCGAGCCACGCGTGGATATCACCTTCGATAATAATGAATTTTTCAGGTCAAGGGTGTCGCGCAACCTCCTTACGGACGAACTAGCCTACGCGGCGCGGCAGGTCATGTGGCGAGGGCGGCCGCGAGAATGGTGAGCAGCGTCGAGGACAGGTAGGTGGCGCTGCCGCTGCGAAAATCGCCGGCGCTGTAGCGTTGCTTGCTCGCCTGGGTCATCTGGGCGTGGCGCTCGGCTTCGTAGCGCCGCGTGCCCACGTGGGCCAGGCAGCGCACGCGCAGTGTGCCGCTGCTGCCCGCGAAATGGCGCGTCTCGATCTGGAAGCGCAGACCCAGGCTGTTGGGGGTGCCCTGGGGGCTCAGCGGCTGATGGGGTGGATGCTCGATGATGTGCTCGCGCGGTACCTGTAATCATATGACATTTGCCTCTTTGAATCGTCGTATAAAGTGACATTTTTTAGGTTAGAACATGATTTTATTTTTGTAATGAATAAATGCAGAGGAGGGCGAGAAAAAGACACTCGAGCTTAACTCGGCCGGGAATCGAAAAATCCAACTGAGTTACCGGTGCCTGTGCACTTCTCTACTCAAGTCCTCCTCCTATCGCCTAAGGGATGACACTCCGTATCAGACCCCTTTGCGTAACGCTTTATTAACGGTAGTTTTTATAATTGTACCCAAGATTTGTTTATATTGTAAATGGTGATTTAATTATGTTTGTATATCGTGTGTCTATACCATACTCTCAAATATTTCTTTTAGTTTTTTATAAGATGAATCTCCTTAATTCTGTACTTACTAAAATAACATGATAAATAATATGATATTTTGCAATACTGAATTATTTTAAAAAGCTTACGAATACTTTGTAAGTAAATAAATGTACATTCAAAATTTGAAGCCATTCATTTCTCGCTACCAAGCAGGATAGTTTTATTACCTCATAACTTCTTAAACGCTGCATGAATCATTTTAAGTCCCGGAAATAAATATTCACATGTATAAATCTTAAAAATTTAGAACATATAAAACGGCTCTCAGTACTTTTATTGTTAGTGGAATCGTCACTTCATAAATCCGGCAGTCAGGTTGACGGCTTAAAACTCTGCGTGCTCTAGATTTCAGCGTAAGAAAGACTTACGCAAGAGAAAATATGAAGAATAAACTCGGTAATATTAATGTCACCTCGTTCCTCCCAATTTATGAAGCGTTAAAGAGAAAGAGAGAGAGAGAGAGAACATCGAGTCGACCATTAGACATCGACTTGGCAAGGGAATCTCTTTTTCTCCCGTCTTTTTTTTTCCCCCGGCAAGATTAAAGGCCCCGTCGCGGTCGCGCCTCGTTTCCGTTCATAAATATATTTGTCGCGCGGGTAATCGAGCACAAAACCAGCGGCAGCCCTTCCTCCGCCTTTTTTCCTTCCTCGAGAAAAATCGCGATTCGTTATGAGTTTAGGCGACCTTTCTTATCGCCGGGCATGAAAAATGACGCGGAGACGCGAGCAATTCCCCGCGACGAATGTCCTTATTTTTCGTCGCGCTTTTATTTAGATTCCCGGTGGCCTTTTGATAAAGGGACTTTTGCCTTCCCCCGCACCCTGCAAGGGATAATGGAGAGATCGGCTCGGGAAGCTATTACAAGGCTCCCGCCTCTTATCTTTTGGGGCAATGGCTTTTATACGGCCGGTGCTCAAGTGCAAGGTTCGAGTTCAAGGCCTCTCTCGCGCGTCCTCCCCCTCGAGCGGCGGCGGCGCGATAACCGACTGTTGAAACGTATTGCGCTGAATCAGCTCGGAAAATAGGTGCGATTAACTGCTGTTTTGAGAGTGCTTGTTACGGCGCTGTAATCTACGGCCCTCAAACTCGGGGTAATCATACTCCGCTCGATAAGAGATTATCGCGTCGGTTTTATGGGATCTCTTTGGTTTATCGCGAAAAATTGCAGTATTTGAGGGGAATTTTTGAGGAGATTAGTCTTTTTACGAAGGTGAATATTCAGAATGTGTTTATTATTCTGTATTTGGATGTACGTACAGGTTAATTTTATTACCTGCATTATCATGTAATTATATTCTAATTTAAAATATAGTTAAAGTATAGGATAATTTAGTTAAATTTCAGAAAGTTCAAAGTTTTATATCAACGATGACTTCTTTCATTCAATTTTATAAATACACATATAACGACCGTTCGATAAACAAAATATCGGTCCTAAGATCCAGAATTCAAACTGTTACTTCGTTCAAAACAAAATACGACATTTTTTTCTCACTTCATCATCTTGCAGAGCGCTGCCAGGTTCCTTCCTCCAACAACTATCCGCCAATCACCCGCGCGGAAACTCTAAATCTTGCAATATTCATAACCCATTCACAAAAATCGAGCGTCGCCCCGGCACAGAAAGCAGAGAAAGGCCGACAAAGGCAAAAAGAAGAGGCGTCGGAAGAAGTCGCGCAAATAAGGGCGCAAGACACGATATCAGAAGAGAAGCAGAAGAGGAGGAGGCGGAGGTAAAAAGCTGGATACACACAGGAAGAAGATGAAGACAGGTCGCGCCGGGGGAGCTCGAGGTCCGCAACGCCGGGACATACCGAAAGTTTACTGTCCCTTAGGGAAATGACGTGATACAAGTTACACATCCGACTCGCATCAATTGCACTTCGACGTTTCATACCCGGGGAAGATGCGCGGCCATTACTCACCCTGCTCTCTCTCTCTCTTTTGCTCTCTCTCCTTTCGCTCCTTTCGCTTCATAAATATCGTTAAGGCGACGGAGGTGGGAGCCCTCGGTTTTATTGAGTCTTTTGCTTTGTTCGGGAGCTTTCTGCAATTTTTAGCGCAACTTACTGGCGGGGGAGTGAGCTGATGGTGGTGGGGGTGTTCGATTGATTTTATTGGAATGTCAATAACAGTAAAATTTTCGTTGAACCTATACTTTTGATTAGTTTATTATTGAGGCAATAGCTGAACTTGTTACGAGACGTTTATTTGATATTTAAAATATAGGATAATCTAGTTATTTGAAAAAATATTGTACGTCACTTTGTTCTTTTTACAAAGGTATTAAATATCATCTAAAGGAAATCTTTTAGCTCCGACGTAATTGATTTATGAATATTTTAATCTAATATTAATAAATCTAATAAATGAAATTATAGGATTTAATTAAATTGATCCAACAAAGGACTTGCTTCCCTGCTGCTTTTTAATCATTTTCTGCCTTTACATTCGACATTTCACTCCAGAAATATTGTCATTTTAATAAAATCCAAGCGACGATCGCACGAACCAATTCCCGGCAAATAAATAATCCGTAGATGCAAAATACAAATTTACAGCGCCTGCAAATAGGCAACGCCTCCTTCCTCGGTGCGCGTAAACCTCTTCCATATATTCATGAGGCTCCGATGCTTGTCGAGAGGCTTATTAAACTAAAAATAGATGCACTCGACTTTATTTTCTACCTCTCTCTCTCTCTCTCTCCGGCTTAAGACCCGAAGAAAATCCGCACTCAACTGACCAAGAAAGTGTGTATATCCTCTTCCGCATGCGCGGGAGCGCCTCGCGTATAATCCCGGGCGAAAGCCCGAGCAGCCCTCGGGCTTATCCCTCTTTCACTTCCCCTTTCCGCGAAACACCTGGCGACGAATTCCTTTCCTCCTTTCTCGCCGATAAAAATATACATACGCCGCGCGGCGCGATCCATTTTCATTTTTAATCCGACAACCGGGAGGGAATAAGAGACTCTCTCTCGTCGTCGCGCGTGAATTTTCACCGGTTCCTCGAACGTCGTCCCGCCTTTTTTCGCGAAGGCCTGCGGGCCTTTTATTAGCCGCGCGTGTCGCTCCGACGGCGCGTCTAATGGGCGCGGTTTTAGAGGTGATTATCGTTTGATGGAATATGCGGATAGCGGCGCCGAGAGTGATAAAGGAGGCTCGTAACTCGGGGCTCTCGAGTATCGCGGAAAGTAATTTAGAGAAAAATGAGCCGCGCTCCGACGGATGTGCCATTAGCTGAATGCGTAATGGATTATACGCGCCGTCGAGGAATTATTTAAGCGAGAGGTTTAAGAGCTCGTACTGGGGGGCATTGTGTCTTCGGTGAATTAGTTAAATCGACAGCTACTTAAGGAAAGTATACGATAAGTTGTAATATTTTCGCTGGAAATCCCCTGGTAGAGATGGAAAACATTAAATACCTATTTATAAGGTATTTTCAAAAATTTTATGTATAAAATAGGTATTTTTACTTCCTAGTTAACTAACTTTGATGTAACGATTTTTTTCATGGTCGGCGGACTTTTAAACTAGTTTGACTAAATTTAGACTTATTTGTCGGTATTTACACGGTTGTTACGATAGGTACTTTTCTTACCTCAGAAATACCTAGAAACTTGCTTGGT
>JAWWML010026978.1:0-14030 GCA_035047165.1 Ormyrus rosae
TCGTTCATATAACCGCAGTGTTGTCAAATCAATAGCTTGGTGGTTGAATTGATTACTGGAGTTTTTGAATTGACGATATTTTTTTCTCAGTGTACCTATTTTGTATATGAAAAGGGGTCACAGAATAAATAAAAATAAAGAAAAGATTAAATCCAATTATCAAAGTACCCAATTAAAAAAAGCCTGTATTCATTATGCTACTAATTCACGGAATAAATCTATCGCAATTTTCGCAGCATAAAAAACATTTCCTCCCCGCCGCAATTTACCTATAACCTAATCAAGTTTCTGATCGGTCAACCGAATCCCGCTCATTAAGCCCTTCCTCCCTCCGTCCCCAGCGATTTCCTGCCGCGCCATAATGACTTCGTGTACCACTGAACTACAAAACTCAACCTTCGCCGCCCCTCTCTCTCTCTCTCTATTATCGGACAAACGAACACCCGCGAGTGCTCTCGCTTCATCCGAAAATTCCAATACGCCCTCGGGCCCCCTCCATCCCTTAATCTCCCGTCCGTCAGTCGGCGCGAAAAGGAGTATTCAATTTTGCAGACCCCCACATCCCGGGACTCGAATGTATCCTATATAAAAAGGCCTCGCGCGCCGACGTTGACAGATCGCGCGATATGGGCAGAGAGAGAGAGAGAGCGGGAATTGATCATACAGGCCGCGCGGGGAGTCGCGCTTCCGCCCGAAGCTTTGTAGCGGATAACGCATAATGACGCGGCGAGTACACGAAATTTCGGGCTTTGTCGTGCCGGCGAACAAGGGCTCGCCGCGTTGTTGGAGTGAAATTGCGCGGGGAGATCGATAACAAGGAGAAACGGCGGTGCAGGTATTGGTACTTTGGGTTTTTTGGAAAGAAATTCTTGGATTTGCGAAAGAGTTTTTTTTATGTTACGTTCGACTAGAAGATTGTATTTCTTATTTTTGAGAATCAAATCGGAGTATTTTTAAAGACGAGAAGAGTCGGTGATAAGAAAGAGCGGAAGAAAGTAAATATATTCGGAAAAGATATTTTTCCAATAATCGCTCATCACGGTTGAATAAATAAGACGGATGACTTTTCTGGTCTGAATCTTACAAGTTTTGCGAGATTTTTACTTGATATCGTGAAATTTTTCTTACTATTTGATTCGTCGCAAAAAGATTTTTATAAAGATTTTCGGTCGCTGCGAAAATCAATTCTTGTATAAATATTACAAAAAGTAAATACCGATAAAGTTAAAGTAAAAGAGTAAAAAAGAATTTTAATAAAGACGTTGACAAATTCTATATATTAATTGCTTATTTATCTCAAGACTACACACTCATCTTCGCTGCGCAATAACAACTCTTCGAAGGGAACGAGGCAACTTTTAATTGAATATCGATTTCAAATAAACCGTTTTTAATATTATGCGAATAAAAAAAAAATTTCTCCTCCTCCAGCGTTTCACGAATAAACTTCTATTTTCAATTCGTCACGCTTAATTTCGCAAAAAACGTCTCCCCGTAAATGACATTGTATCAAACTGAATGCGCACAAGGGATATTGGAAAGTACGAAAATTAGCGAACAATTTTATTTAAATAATATTAAAGTACAAGATTTATGAACAAGATCGTTGTTAATTGAAAAACAATACGGCGCGAGGCGCTCTTTTTCGTATTCTCAAAAAACTCACTCTTACACTTCAGCACTTGCTTACAATTACAATTAATAAGCTTTTTGCTTATTCGCTGTACGTGATCTCTCCTTTTCAGGAGGAGGAGCAGCCAGTTCTAAAGCCTGTTTGCTTACCCCGTGTCTTCTCCTTTTATCGATTATTAATCGGCGGAGAGAAAAAGCAACCCTTTTTGTCCGTCGTGTACGCGGCTTACGCAAGAATTATCTTGAGCCGAATCGACGTTCGGGAACAGACCTCGAATTTAAATTAATATTTTGTAAACTTATTAATAATTTCCGAACAAGCTAATTTAAAACGTCGGCGTCCCTTCCAAAAAGGATGGAAACCTACCTACCCACCCTCCATTATAAACCCTCTAAAAAAAAAAAAAAAAACGCGAACTTTTCCCCTCAATTTCCGGCGGCAGCCTCAAAAGCTCACTCCATCTCCCGCAGCTCCGCCATTAGCTTTGTAGCTTATTCGCTCCTGCGGCAAATTGGATAAATTGAATCGATCCGGAATGCACTTGGAGCCCGCTCTCTCTCTCTCATTGTACGCCCAGGAAAGGGCCCCGAAGCGCGCTATTGCGATTAATCGAGGGCCATCGCAAAGTTTTGCTACATTCTCCGCGAGAGCGCGTGCAGTCCTCGTAAATCCCCAAAATGCCCCCTCGGTAACACGCACGCACACACACACACGTGTGTTCGCGGCGCGCCGCGCGATCGATTCCTCGAGCGCGGAGTAACGCGCCGGGCCGAGGCTCGCCGATAAATAATATTCAAAGTCTCGTCCGACAGTGTTCCTCCGATGTATACAGACCCCAAAGCCCTTTTTTATTGGATTCTTTTTGTAAGGGCTCGCGCTGTCATTTTTTTTTTACAGTTGACTGGCTGCGCGCGATGGGGAGGTGGTGCTATATTGCCGTTTTGTAAACCAGATATATGTGGAATTGCATCGAGGTTGGAGTACGGGGGTGTTTTCGAGCTGCATAAGTTCTTTCAAATTTGGCTGGTTTGAATTAGTTAAAAAGTGCTTTTTAAGCTATTTATTTTGCAGATTTATTATGATTAGTTATTATTTAACTGCTTTTATTTTAAAATTATAATACCAAAAGTCACTTATTTTTCTATTCCATCATTAAATTCCACTTAAACTCCATTAAAATCTCAATTCTTCCCTCTCGCCGCGATCAACGTCACCGCGATCATATCGTCCCGCCCGACACGCAAAGCGCCTCGACGTGTCCTCCTCAGTTATAACGCACCGAGGCACGCACGAAGCCTCCGCAAACTTCCCGGCTCCTTTTGCCCCGAACGAAGCCGAGGCGCGTGCTGGCCTCGCAGCGATACAATTAGCTCGGGGGCGCAGTCGCGCTAATTAGAAAACTTGCCAACTCCGGGGACAAGCTGACAACCCGGCGCTCTGCGGGGAGGTAGGACACCTCTCGCTCCGTCTGTGCGGGCCGAGCGCCGAAAAGGCGAAGCCGAAAACGATGCTAATTGCGATGACGCGCCCGAGTAGTTATTCGTTCCTGGTGTTGTGTAGGTGAAAAATGTGCTCGCGGCTGTAGGGTTGGGATGTTGGTGTGGAATGAATGGAGCGCTCGCAACTGGCTGTTGGGGTAAATGCAATTTTTCGAGGTGCTTGGGATTCGTACGTGGGTGGTTAGTGAATGGCGAGGTGGCGAAATTTTTATTTTTTAATAGCGAATGGCGTAGAGGCAAGAGAAAGGGACAAGAAAGAGATAAGCCAGTGCGTTCGTAACAACGTATTATAATGATATGATAAACGTGCGTCTACAACGGTTTTAAATAATTATAAATATATTTGCGCAGAGACATTTCTTCAAATTTTCATTTTTAAGTTAATTTAACCTTAGAAACGGAAGAAGTATCATGTTTTGCCTCTCCGTGTATGTGTTGCCGAACAGCTGACGTCTGTCGAATGCCGAAATTAGTATATTCAAAATTTTTCATTATTCTCGCTTTACATAAACATATCAAGAGTAGGTCATGTTAATAGATACAAAGTTTCGCCTTTCAAGACCTAATCACAAGTTCTCGGCTTCCGGAACCACCCCTAAGGGGTAAAAAAATTCGTAAAATTTCCAGCTCCTACAGATTGCAACCCTCGACTTCTAGTTTTTTTTTGTTTTTTCTTTTCGCGAAAATATAACAGACGGACGGTGCAGTTGACGAGCGAGCCAAGTCCCGGCTTCCGGAACTGCCCCTAAGGGGGTGAAAAAAAAAAATAATTCGGAATATTTTCAACTCCCGTTTACACCGTAGTGGAATGTGCTCGCGGTAATTATATTATTGACACCGTTTACAAATTTTTGGGCAGAATGTTTTAATTATTTTCCGCGAGAGGCTAACGAAGTCTGCGGCGTTAAAATGAACGCCGCGCGCAAATAATACAAAGGACTCGCGAGATTTTACGTTGTTCTCGAGACTAATAATAGCCGATTTTTTTTTTTTTTTTTTGGTCTCTGCACAATTAAACAAACGAAGCAGTGCGCGTATAGGCATGCACAACGGTAAAAGTTTGTTATTTTTAAAAGCAAAAACTAATCAGATACTCCAATATTATGCTGACGAAGCGGAATGAAACGCTTAGCCCGAACGGAAAAGAAAAGCGAAAACTACTTACAGGCGACTTGTTCTAAACAAAGCCTTCCCGCGGAAATAAGATGCGTTTACGGATATATCGCATTGAGCGCTCCGGTTCCCGCTCGAAGGCAGCCGGCAGATTGGAATAAAGCTAAGACCCGGACCTGTATGTATTGAGTTTCCCGCTGCGAGTCTGCTCCGAACGGCAAAATTGACGGGGTGAGCGGCGTACACACACGTAAAGGGAATTCCGCCTCGGCAAATTTCTCCTCTCTCGCTGTAAACTGTCGCCGTTCGCGCGTAAATACATGCGCGCGCGCGGGAAAAAGTTATTGGAAAACTTCCTGCACACCTTTTGCCGGGGCGGGAGGGGGGGGGGGCACAAGTTTATTGGGTTATATTTGTCGGAAGTTCCCGCTTTACGGCCTCGATACCGATGAATGGAATCGAAAACCGCCGTAAACAAGTTTTTAAATGCCAATTAAATCGGGGTGGCGTTTCGTTGAAGATTTTCGCGTTGGCGAGGGGAAGAATTCAAAGTTTCGAGGGCGGCTGGTAGAATAAATCTTGTTTATAGACGCTGAGAGACTGTATTTAATAATGAGTGTAGTTTATAATGATGACACTTCCAGGACACTGACAGGAAAGTTGAGAAAGCTGAGCTGAAGTTTTTTTTTTATTGCACTTTTCCGGTCTTATAAAAGCAGCAGCGGAGACTGTAGAGCAAAAAGGAGCCACTGCGGAGCGCACTTCGTCGTTTCACATATTCTTACTCTTTTTCTACTGGAAAGACTTGCATTATTTTCGTATTAACAAACTTACATTATTAATAAAATATAAACCGTCGATCATTCACCGCCATTAACTTTCGATCCAAACGCCATTCGCCTCGAGAAACGCGTACCCGAAAAAAAGCTCGCTCCTCCCCCATCGCGACGGGATGGCGAAGCCGCCGTCGCGACTTTCCCGAAACTATGCATGCGTAATAGCGGCGCGCGACGTCGTGAATGCACACGAGGACTCTTTCGCCTCCCCGTTCCCCCGCGCATCTTCCCCGCGGGAGTATGTAAAAATCGCCTTTTTACAGGGCGAGAGCTTGTCCTCGCCTTTTCTTCCACCTCTCCTCTCCCCCCCGGCATATCTGGCGCGTAAAAGCAGACGTGCAATTTTGTCGTCGACAAGTAGAGAGAGAGAGAGAGAGGGGGAGGCGAGTCGGCACGCGAATCACGTACAAGTTGCGCCGTTTCGCCGAGGACCCGGCCAACTTTGTTACCCGAGCTGCAGGCCCCGGAGAGAGAGAGAGAGTCTTTCTGAGCGGCGCCCAGGACACACGTTGACGCTGCCAGACTGATGCGAGGTTGGTAAGCCTGAGATCCTTGTCGCTTAGTCGGGAGGCTATTATTAGGAGAGAGAGAGAGAGAGAGAGAGAGAGAGAGAGAGAGAGAGAGAGAGAGCTGGATAAATTCTATTTTGAAGGATGATCCGAGTTTGATTTATGGGGGGAGATGAGTGAAAATCGAATTTTGAGTTTGATCGAACTTGATCGCGAGACTGCGAATCCAGTAAAAAAAACCAGTAAAAAATTATTGTTTTACTTCATGTATATTACGTAAAAAAGTTAAAAAATTTTACAACTTGTCATAGGAAACATATTTACCATTCGACCGAGACGCCACTTCATTTCGTCGCCGAACGAAGTAACATTTTCACAAATTGCTGGAAATTAAAATTACTTTAACGATTTAGCAAACGCGAACATTCACCGCCGCCGGATAAAAATCCGAAAACTCGAGCGCGGCAGTCCTCCAAAGTGAAATTAGCGTAAAAACGGCGAATCATAAGAGGAGGATCAACGGATTTACGCAGGCTGAAGCCTCGTTTTCCGGATAGGGGAAGGGGCGGCTGCGCGATAATGGCTCAAGTTTCGAGGACGTCGGCTTGCACATCTATCGCCGGCGAGAAGTCGGCGCGACTCCGCTTCCGAGCGACTCTGATTGCGTCCCGCACCGCATGGTCGTTAAAATTACGCGTTTGCTAAATGCGTTCTCTCTCTCTCTCTCTCTCTCTCTACTTTGCTGCTCGCTCCCGGAATATAGGCTTGATTTATATTACGAATTAGGTGCAACCTGCTGCGCGCGGGCGTCATGCCCCGAAGAATCAAAGTAGTTAAACTTGAGAGATTTCGGCCGCGAGTGCCGATAAATTAATCATTAGGCGAAAAGTTATACGGGTTGCTTTACTCGCGCGATGCGAATTTGTAAATTGCCGTTTGCGAAAACTCTGCGTTGGATCCAGCGTGTAATTTTTTTTTTTTTTTTTTTTTTTTGAAAATTGTTAGTAAATTATTGGCAAAAGCAAACGGATCGGAGTTTGAATGATTTTTTATGTTAAATAATCCTACTTACTATTATATATTTAAAGAATTTAAAACTTTTGTGTTCCCAACAATAAGCAGCTAATTAGTTGCAGTTTTAACTATTATTGTAAGCGCGAAACCAAATTTCTGCAAAGCAACCTCAATTGAATTAGTTTCGAGTATAGGAAAATTGAGCGCATTCTGGCTTCGGCTAATGCCTTTCCCTCCTCCCAACCTCTGCTTTCTGTAAATTTGACGCCGCGAAGTTGTCCTTTAGCAAGACGAAACTCCCCGAAATTCAGCCGAAATTACGGGGCTTCCAACCTTACCCGAATTCCCTTTCACCCTTTCACGCCGTTAACAGAATTATGCAATAGAATGTGTCGATACATCGTTTCCACATGCAAATTAGTTTGCATGCATTACACAGCCCGGCGTCATCATACACCATTCAAACCGAAATTCTAAATTCCGAAAATTGGATAAATTGCATTTCCTAACCGTTTCTACCTCCGGTAAAACTACTGTATTTCTACGATGATCGTAAGGTCGGTGGGGATAGAATCCTCATTTATTCCCTCGCGAAAAGATGACATGAGGGAACTGTAACGACCGGCGTTTCGTCTAACTTGCGACGCGTCAGGAGCTCTGCGATCGATGTGTCGAGAGCAGCGGTTCAGGGCGCCTTTTCAATTTTTGTCGCGCGCTTATTGCTTCCCGCGCCGTTTCTAGCGCCGCCGCCGTATTTTCTATCTCTATTTTGACGTCTTAGCCGGGGTCCCGAGGCGGGCGCGCCTTTCCGATACATAAGCAGATCCGAGTTCCATCCGGCAAATGACGCCTGTCTACGCGATCTTCCAGTATTTATTGCGGAGCGCAAAATTCCGAGCGACATTTGTATCTTGGAAATCCGGGTGATATTACAAGCGCGCGATGAGCGACTTTGCGCGACAGGTCGTGAATAATAGGGCGGAGTTGAAATTGTGTGGCTTTAATGTGATGGTACGATTGTTGAAAGCTTTTCTTTCTTTTGATGTTTGGCTTACTTTTTGCGTTGCTTGTTTGAATAAAATGTGTGAAACATTATTAAAAATGTAAATGGAATTTTAAGCTTAGAAAATGAGTGTTTTTCACATTTTTTTGTAAGTAAAGGCTTACAATTTTTCTATTTAGGTGTGATTTTTACTCTATTACATCATGTAATAAAATCATTTAATTACTTCACTTAAGTTTTGTAAGCACCTCTATTGGTTTTATAGAATAATAACTGTTTATGTTAATTAATTAAAACCCCAATCTGTAAAATAAAGATCAAGTAACTTAAAAATATTAATTTAACGTTAAGGTTTTACTTTGAAAGCAATTACCCAAGTTCTATCTAAGATCATCACAATTCCCATCCCCAAATAAGTCCATTATTAATAAAAGAACCCACTATCCCTCGAAAGCTGTCCCAACCCGCTGCGAAGCCCGTTTCCATTTCACAGCTGCGGTCCCGCCGAAATTCTCTCTCAGCCACCGTCTCACCCACTCGAAAAGGGGCGGCAAAACAAAGCCGAAAAAAGCTCGAGCACCAGTCGCGGAAACGAAGAAACCGTCGCGCCGCGCCGGCCCGGGCGAAACGAGGAAAACGGGAGCTTTTTGCGGCGGCGAGGCACTTCTTCGCCTCGCCTCCTCGAGGCGGCTCTTTCGCGCTGTTCGCCCGTGTCAGAAACCGATAACCCGAAGCGAGGGAGGAAGCGTCGTGCGTGCGTGTGTGGGCGTGTGTGGGTGTGGTGAGCGCGCCGGCGTCGTTTACGGACCGCGAGCTTGTCTCTCCCGGTGTCTATTTTCGCCCTCCTCCTCTCTTTTCCTTTTTTGCCATTATTATTATTTCGTGCTCTTTCGCTTTTTCATTCGACGCTCTCTCTCTCTCTCTCTTTCGTTGCGGCCGGGGGAGCCTTTGTGGCGGGCGCGACTCGCTTCTTCCTTTTCTTTCATTATCGGGGAATCTTTGGAGCGCGCCCCGCGCGATACTACCTCTTTTGCTTCTTTCTTTCAATCCCTTTCCTGGACTAGTTTCTTTTGCGGGAGATCGCTTCTTGCGCGCTGCAGAGAGGCTGCCGCTGCGAAATTTACTCGGGGGGCCTACTGGTATCTAAATTAAATCCGAAATATAGTTTTTGACGTTGAAGTGCAGTGGAAATAATTAATACCGAGGTGGATTTATTGATCAAAAGTGCGCGGAGGTGAAATTTTTTGAAATGCAGATTAATAACGCGACAACGTGTCTAAAGCAAAATCAATTCGCCTTATAAAGATTCAGGACAAAATACACAAAGCAAAATTTTTACATTTCTGTACTTCATTCGCGGGTAAAAGCAACGACAGCATTTACGAATTCGAAGCATTTACGCTAAATCGAGTCAGTCAAAAAAAAAAACTGTCCTTTTGACACTGAATACCGAACGGTATCGAATCTCTTTTCAAGTGGTAACGCTACCCAGCCGATTCCTCCCAAACCCCCCCTTTCACTCCCCCAGCCAGCTGCACCGCTCTCCGCGTTCCGGGGAGCAGCCCTTCCAAAAAATCGCCAACTTTTTCCCTCGCGGAGAAATAGAATTTCCGAGGCGACGCCGAGGCTAACGGGTTGTTCGTCTCGGCTTTTCTTTTTCACGGCGACAGCCTCTCATCGGTTTGTTCCCGATATACGCTTTAAACTCGACGGAACTCGGGGAGGAGGGGGGGAATATATACACCGGGGTTCCCGGGCGCATTTTTATCGTGCGTGCGCCGACTCTTACATCCATCGCTCGGATGCGCGTCGCGGGGGAAAAGTAGTTTGTAGCGCGTCGGGAGGAAAAGAGTTATTGGAAAACGCGTACGAGATACGCGAGCGCAAGTTCGCCGGCGGACCGACGAGCTAAAAGTATTCGTGTGTGGGGAGGGGGAGGATCGCGCTCGAAATAAAGACTCTCGGGGAAAAGTTTCGCGGTTTGTCGACGTGCGAGTAAATGGAATTTTATTTTTTCAGCTGGATTTGTTAAGGTTATTGTTGCGAAGAATTGATTCGACATTTTCAAGTTAATACTACGACTACGGTAAGAAGGAGGAAATTTTTTGTTTTAAAAAAGCTTAAATGTTATTAACGGCATTAACGGATCGTTGAAAAATAGAAGACCAGAGTGCGATTACAGTACAGCTATTGGCTCCAAATAACAAAAGATGCCACATCGCATTTACGTCGATAACGTGCAATCGGTATGTGGGCAAATAAATACGTTCCCCGTCACATCTTTAAAAGAGCCCAGCGGATTTTGACGCATCAGGGCTCGTTTATCATTTTCTTTTTGTTATTTTTCAGCATTATTTGCGGATTGATTTAGCCCCGTCAGAAGCGACGTTACAAGCTTCGAATAGCATTTTTTTTTTCCAAAGACCGATGCTCCCGGTCATACATTTATGATCGATCAGAAATGCGCGCAACTTTTCGCTATTTCGCGCGCAGTCTTCGCGAAAACTAAAATAGACGAACACGTTCAATTGAAATATTGATTCCTTTATTGAAAAACCCGCGCGGAGAACGAAACCGGCGAAGAACAAACGTTCGAAACAGACGTTCGTTTGTAAACTTATAGATATACCTTTCGACCAGACACGGGATTTTTATGGTTGACAACGTCTGATAACTTATGTGACGGTTGAACATTTTTCGTTTATTTTAAAAATGGATGAAACCACAAGTGGGGCAAATCGTTATGGATTTCATTACTTCAAGAAATTCCATCTTCTGATTCTTGTTTTAAAGAATCATTCATTTCTTCCTCAAAAACTATCAGCTGAACATTGGATTGATTTTCGTAAGATAAACCTTTAAGTATATTATCTTATAATTTATAACTCCTCGACACCGACATCCTCCAATAGTCTAGTCTAGCCTGATTAAAAAAAAAAAAAGAATAAGCGATTCCGAGCCGTTCGAAAGAAATATTGAAATTCCAAAAATAACCCCGAAGGTATAAGGAAAACATAAATACATTTTCCGCGATGTTTATACATTGGCCCACAAATATGTTTCAGTTTGCGAAGAAATCCCGGATGACTCGGTTCTTCATGCAGGCGTGAAATTTCGCGTTTGAGACGCTCGCCGAGTCCTTTCAGTCCCGGGCGCTTCAAAAATGTGCATTCTATTCCGTTCGACCCTTCCCGATTCCGTCCGGAGAGTATTTTCTGCGGGGAATGCGAGCGCGCGCGTCTGGTTCATCTGTCTATTTGTAAGTGAAATTTCTCCAGCGATTTTGTCACGTTTTGTATTGTATGAAGCCGCACATTTTTCCCGACTTTATTGCTTCCGATGATTTAGAATTTTTGTTTGGGTTAAATAGAGTTTTGTTGGGGGTTGTGATGGTGCATTGTCGATATGCAGAATTCTGTATTTTATTAATTCGTAATTTTGATGGTTCAAAATGATAATTCTAGCTTATTATACTATTTTTAATTAAAACGTCAAAGAGAGAATCTAATTAAATTAATGGATATAGCAGCTAATTTAATTATTGAATATTTCTTTCAGTATAAAAATATCAATGATAAATGTTTAAATACTTGAAACGTTACCAAGTTTAAACGCATTGCCAATTATCAGTTCATTGTAAATCACTCCTATAGAAAATTAACAATTTCCAGCAGAAATGAACTCAGCCGTTATATCCAGCCAGTAAATAAGAATGCAATAATTGCAACCTTAGCGCAGTAGTCCGTAGGGCCTTGCATTGTCAAGAGAGAGAAAAATCTTACGTATTTTCGCACTCGAACGGGCAGAGCTTAATTGAGAAATATTTGCCGTTTATCAGCGGCAACTCCGAGGAAAGTAACGAGCAGGAATTTTCAAAGTTCGAGTGGCTCTCTCTCGCTCCCCGAGAAAGATAAAGAGCTCGCGAGCAACATGGACAAGAAGAGGAGGAAGTAAGAGAGAAGCCGTCTAGGACGCTCGTAAATCTCCCGGTTGGCAGTGTCTCTCTTTCGGATCTCGGCGGCGATTAAAAAGACATTATAAAGCACCCGACTGCCGCGGAGCAAAGCGAAAGAGAGAGAAAGAGAGAGAGAGAGAGAGACAATGGCCGTGCTTCGTATTTTAGCCCTTGCCTGCCTTTCCCCCCCGCCACGAATCCGCTCTCGCACGTGGCGCGAAGAATAAGGAGGCAGTCCGGAGATAGCGAGGAAGACGAATGGTCTCGAGTCCGAGCTGATTTCGGCCAAGTTTTTCGGACGCGCGACGGCTGTCCCGATCTCCCGCCGCCGCCGCTGCTCGCATCATGCTCGGGCTTAGATCCCCAGTCGATGATAAACCGAAATTGCGGAGCTGCCGAGCTTTGGGTGTCAGTTTTCGCCGGCGCTGATGGCTTTATTATTCCGGGGTGGTATTCTTCGAGGGAGGCCTCGATTTCGCAGTTTCTAATGCGGGTTTGAAGAAAAAGATGACAGGTTTTTAAAAAAGTTAACTGTAAAATTCACGGTAGTGTACACGTTTATAATATATTTTTTATCGTCTTGCCAAATGTTTTGATTTAAATTGAAATAAAATACAAAAACAATTTTTTAAATAAAATTTACGCACAATTGTGCTTCTATAGGCAATCTGAAGCAAGATTAGTCACCAATTATTTATTCCCGAATCGCTAAAAATCGTTAACAAGCGAAAGCTTACAAAAAAGCTTACTGCTTTTTCTCGCAACAATCATTTACTTACCCAAGTAAGCCCTCAAACACTTACCTAACCCGAAAAATCAATAAGTTTAGCCAACACGCACGAGCAATTCCAATCGTCACGGCGCGGCACCACCAGCAGCAGCAACAACAACAACAACAACAGCAGCGGCAGCGAGCCGAAAAAAGCCTTTCCCAAAGATAACTAGACACGCACGGGGAAAAAGCATCGAGCGAGTCAGTCGGGGTCCAGTGGAATGTAAAAAAAGAAAGAAAAAAAAACAGCTCGCAGCCGGCGCATCGGGGCGCCGGTTTTTTACTTTCGACCCGCAGCGCAAACAAGGGCGCGCATGCACTGCCGGGGCTCCGCGAGAGCGCGAAGCACATATTTACCTGCATACGGCGCCGCCTCCTCTTTTTTTTTCTGACACTGTACCCGTAAAACCTGCCGACGCCGCTTTTTACGGCTTCATCGAGCGCCGAGACCCATTAAAACGCTGTATGCTTCCGCGGACGACGAGCCCGAGGAAGGTGCCGAGGAGGGAAGGAGGGAGCTTTTTTTCTTGTGTGTAGCGATTAGTTGGCTAGCGATGAATTGGGGGATAGTTGGGAGGTAGCAGCGATAAAAAGCATTAGGCCGAGGAGTTGTGCGTATTTGCTTTTTTATGGAAGCAGATGGGAATGGGAAGAAGCGGGTTGAGCTCGTTGAGAATGTTGGCTTGCATGATTGATGTTCAGGGAAAAAGGTTTCGATGATTTATAGAATTTCGTTACAATATTCGAATCAATGATTAATACTGTTTGATATTATATTAGACCCAGTTAATTTTAGCATAATAATAACGAATGCATTCATAATAGCGTACTTTTTTGTTGAAGTAAATTTTTTTCAATAGATTCTAAAAAATGAAATCAGCCAAATATTAAACCTCGACAATTTAGTACCTTCTTAAGCGCTTATGCAATTAAAGTCGAGCGCAAGAAAGCAGTTATTGACAATTAGATTAATGAAATACAACTGCACGAGGTAAAGTCAAGCACATTTTGCTGCTCGAAATATATATATCCAGTGTGTCGAAAGAGTAAAAATTAATTTTCAGCTTGGCGATAATTTAAGGCATTAATAAAAGAGCGATAAAAATACGAAGTTGAACTAATTACTTCCCATTGAAGAAACGAGGAAAATAAATCGAACGGAAAGGCTTAAAAATGCACGGCGTCCAAGTGGTAGGTTGGACGTGACTTTTCTATGATTTAAGCCGGTTATAATTAAAATGAAATACGTCGTCTATAAAAGAAAGAAACAGAAATTGTACATAAATTTCTTCGAATCAAGAACACTTTCTTGGTCGTTAACGCGTTGATAACTTTCTGCACATTATAAAACAGTCAATAAACACTTTTTTTATTATTTTCTCATTATAAATAGCTTCCTCGAAAACGTATAATATTTACCTTACCCAGTTGAAAATTTACAAAATTTACCTGCTGAAAATTTCTTGGGACTTCCGTTGCAATTCTGTGCGCTGTACACGAACATTTTACTGATTACGACTGACATTTCTAATTTAACAGCTTATTTTCACAAAGCAACTAGTTTAAGGGGGTTATATACTGAAAAA
Source organism: Ormyrus rosae (assembly GCA_035047165.1). Lineage (NCBI taxonomy): Eukaryota > Metazoa > Arthropoda > Insecta > Hymenoptera > Ormyridae > Ormyrus > Ormyrus rosae. The sequence continues at coordinate 13,921 of JAWWML010026978.1, forward strand.
GGTTCCAAAAATCAATTTTTTTTTTATTTGATGTTTTGATTCTATACTTTATCTAAAACGTAGAAAAAAATTTTCAGGCACAAATTAAAAAAATTTCAAAAGTTATGGCT
>JAWWML010026989.1:0-14029 GCA_035047165.1 Ormyrus rosae
TGCGGCAGTCGCACCGACGATCGATGGGTCGATCGATGCTTCGCGCCGCGAGTGCGCCTGCGCGAACGGGCAAGACGAACGACCGAGAACGCGCTCGTCCGCCATGCTACTCTCCACGGATCCGCAGTAGTGTTCGGACGGGTTTTTGGTCTTAGCTCCGCGCAACATTGTTCTAGAGTGCCACGTGGCAAATTAATAAATTGGTTTTTGGACTCGTCGGCGTACGAGATTAGTGGCTCATTTGTAAGTGGTGCTGCGAGGAAGCAGCTTAAATTTAGTTATAAAATTTTGGGCTCGGAGATTAACTCCGAGATTTTATTCGCGCTCGCGGGAAGTGTGTGCTCGCGGTATGCGCGACCGTGGGTTTTGGTTGCCGCGTTTTTCGCCGCGGCTGGCGCCCGTAAAATCGAATTACAGTGTACAGTACAGTGTTTTTGAGTTCTATTAAATAAAAAGCTAGTTAGTGTTTAAGATATAATCGTTTATTTAAGTGTATTCTCTTTTCATTGCTTTCCTGAGCGGCTGCGGCACGCTCCCACCCACGCGCTCTCCACTGAGTTATCCCTCTTCCCTTTGTCCTTTATCCCTTTTCCCTTTACAGTAATCCCGAACACCCTGTCCAGTTTTACAATCCTATGGCAAACTATTGAATGTCGGGCTTTGCTCTATGGGAGCAGGATATGGAGGGTCAAGAGTTCGAAAATGGTCATTTACGCCATCAGTGTTCATACGAATAGATGTATCAATATGCGAACATTGATAGCACTGTGTATGTTTGTGTATGTCTGTGTTTTATTTTTTCGAAGGTATAGTGTGGGAAATCTTACATCAATCCATGTGGTCTTAGAAGGAATGCGCCGGGCCAGCAGACTATCCCTACCGCCAACAGATATCAGGAAAGGACCGCATTTCCTTATGGTGTGGGATTCTTACCCAAAAATCCTTTTCTGCATGGCTAAACCGGCCCGAAAACCGCCGTTAGGCATTACTCCGGGATGGTGCCGTTGTCCTGTCATCTGGACTCTCCTAGATTATGGCCCTTCTGACCGTTGTAATTGCTGGCTTGTAGCCTTGTCCCTGTATCTTGGCGCATATGTTCTGGTTATTATACGCGCGATCATCTGCTACGTACATGTGCGTAACATTTGCTCTTCTGGTCAAAGTCGTCATTTCCTTTGCATCAGCCTATCTTTTTGTTATGTCATGTTCCTCTTTTGTTCCACATTTCGTAGACCTTTGAGAACTTCAGCTACGTCGGAACTTGTTGCCTGTTATGCTGTCTCTAATAGGAGCATGGCTTTTATCAGGTTTTCTAGTATAATTCTCCGTTTAATTTCGGTCTCCTATGTTCTGCGTGCCTCACTATAGCGCGGTCACTCGAAAAATATATGCTCGGCATCCTCACCGACACTCAGTTGAATCTTCATGTTTAAATCTATGAAGATATGCCCGAAAGCATCCGTGCCTTGGAAGTATCTTGGTCAGGTAGTAATTTACCTCTCCATGTGGGCGGTTGAGCCACGTGTCAACCTGTGGGATGAAACTATGTGTTCATCTTCCGCTGTTAAATGAGTCCCATAAAAAATGCTATCGGCATAGGCTTTTGGCTATCTCATTCCTTCTTAAGGTGAGGTCAGATAGCGACACTGAGCTGACGTTATTGTACGCGTAAGAATACGCTCTAATGCATGGGCTTGCATGGGCGTCGCTGACGATCACAGTGTCAGTGTACCAAGTGCTCCGATGTTCCCTTAATTCTGCCGCGCTCAGCGTGGTCGATCTTTGTTTTATATGTTAGTGTTCTTCTGTCTTCTGCTAGTATTTCTGTAAGTAGCATCTCTGCGATGACACAAATGGCATCCTCACTGTGTGATAAACGCTGGCAACTCATAGGGCGCTTAGACGATAGACTGATGCCAACTTCCGTCTACATTCCTGTATTGAGCGGATCCGCCTAGATGGCAATACCGTACGTGAGCGCTGATATAATCGTGGATGTTAGCCGCGCTCTTCTCTTTTGTTTCGTACCTCCAATATTGGACATTAGCCGAGACACGTCGTCCTAACGTTTGACATCTTAGTACCGGCGTGGACTGTCTGCTGCTTGAATGTGAGCCTGACGTTCATTAATCACTCCAAAGTACCGGAAAGATAGTTGGGACGTGAACTCATAGTTGCCGACTCGCAGTGTGATCGTTTCCACTTTTCTTTTACCGGTGATTAGTACTGCCTTCGTTTTATGCTCTGCCAACTTTGAGTATGCCGACTCCATTCACTGGCGTATGTGCGTGTGGGCACACACACACACGTATAGGCAGGTAGTTATTGTAGCACTTTAGCGAAGACGAACATTATCCCCACCAAGATCATCAGCTGGATGGTCTAGCGAGAAGTAACGTTGTCTTCGTCAAAATTTTACACAGGTACGCGTGACGAAGAATCTCTCTCTCTCTCCCTCTCCCTCCCTCCCCCCTCTCTCTCCCTCCCTCCCTCCCTCTCCCTCCCTCCCTCCCTCCCTCTCTCCCTCTCTCCCTCTCTCTCTCTCTCCCTCTCCCTCTCTCACCACTCAAACTATTCACTCGATCTTCCCCAGTAGCACCTACAGGATGGGGAAACCCGGGGGGAGATCGGAGGGAAGCCAAAAGCCTTAGGGCCCTTGCTCACCAGCCAGGGCCGCCGACGTGTGGCAATGCCGAGAGGAGGATGACTCGACCCGGTAGGTCCTGATAGGCGGCTTTGGCGACTCTTCTCGATGGTCCAAACTCCTTCCCCTCGTGCTCTCGCCTCTGTTCTCTCTCTGGCTCCTGTTGTCTGACGCACTGGATTACGCGCGGCGGCGATCTCAAAACCTAGAGCTTCGGTAGCTAGAAGTGAACTGGGGATTTAGCGGCTATCGACCATCGGTCAATCCCCGAAAGCTCGCTGCCCTCCCCAGTGCTTCGCTCGCCTAAATTTTGAGCTGCTCGCAGGCACTCTTACAACAAAAACTACAAACACTATAACCAACGGCTTCAGCGATGCCAGGCCAGCTCGCGACAAAGTCGCGCTAGTCATGGTGCTCTTGCCGTGTAAACAATATTTCGTACAGCTACTGCGTGCTGTACGAAATAATATGCCAACTCCGAAATAATATTTCAACTTCGAAATTGGACACCGCCCGCGTTCGGAATGTCCGGCAAGCTCGCTTATCCGCGGTGGCCTTGACATTCCGATCACGTAAGTACCGGGGTTGTCGACGAGCCGCGGACAGCTCGTCGTAGCCAACATATTGGTTCGATTCATAATGGACACTTTATATTAAGATCAACTTATAATACGAAATCTCATTTTTATGCATTTTCTTAGAGGAATCACAAATCTCAAACCCCGGTTCTCTAAGGGTTAAGGACCTGCTTGTAAAGTTGAGCGCTAGAAAGTTTAACTAGAAAAGAGGAGACATTCCTCAAATTGTCTGAGCTCTTACCAGTTTTCGCCGATTTTATGAGATATGAGGATGAATCAGAACTTGAGATCGGAAACGCATAACAGTAAAAATAAACTTTTTGCGATTAACAGTTCTAGAAACAAACATGAAATTTTTCTTCTCGCTACCTGAAAACAGTTTCTTAGTTTTTGATAAATTTTTCGGGCTTAATATTATTACTATTGCATCGGACGATGTAGTATTAAGTCCCAAATGACACAAAATACAAAATATTTAAGGGATAGAAACTAAAAATCCATCAATTTCTTAAACTTGTGGGTTATAGCAAAAGACATTTCTTTTTTCTTAATAGAAAGGGTCAAACAAATCACATCATGGTTTTTTTTGGATAAAAAGTGAATATATTAACAAAAATAAAATATTAATATATTATTTATTAAATTATATGTTTTATGGATAATATAAAGGAGACCCTTTTAAAGATATAATAGCCTTTTAAGTAAACTTACTTAAGAGGTAAGAGTTCCTTACCTTTGATTCACATTTTGCTATAACTATACAAGCTAACTGATCTACAATTAGTATATCTAGATCTGGACGACTTGGAGTGTGGCAAAATCGTTGTTGGAAAAACTGAAGTATTGATCGAGTTGACTTAGGTTGATTTTTTAAAGCTACAGCAACGTGTCCCATCATAATAACAATATTTTTTGAAATGAGATCATTCGTTAGTCCTTCATTAAGCTCACTGAAAAGTAAATATATAAATATATTATTTAATTTTAGAACTTGAAGAAAATGAAATCATAATTTACTTTTATAATATTCATTGATAGTAGCAAAATCCAATGCGCTTCAATGATTTTTTTTTCTTCTATGATTTTCAACAAAAATATCGGTAAAAAAGTTATTCATTTTGTAATAACTAAGTACGTAATTCGAAAATGCTCAAAATCACGTTATATTCTCCAGTACGAAAAGTGGAAGTCCCCTGAAGTTTGCCACACAGCTATAATTGGGAATTCCCCGTGAAGTTAGCTACACTTATTGATATTTCTAATATCGTGCTTTGCGCATTTGAATCAAAGCCACAGGTATTTAAATATTTATGTATTAAAATATCGTGATTTATTACAAATAAATATTTCCTCGCAATTAATAAGCGATCACTTTATTTAAAAGAATAATGTAGTTAAACATTGCAGCATTTCAAAATGATTTTTATCTCTTTTAGAGCATCGAAAAATTCTGTTTTTTCTATAAAACAATTTTATTGGATAACCTCGTAAACGATGTTTCTTCACCCTGAAGGTGTTATTTATAACAGTTTTTTCTTTTAAATGGCAAGGAATAGCTAAAAACCTAGAGCACTCCGAGAAAATTCTCGGACTAGCTACTACCAAGAACGTCGCTCTCTCGAAAATCTCGTATGAAGAGTTTCTCTCGTCACGGAAACAACATTTATTAGTATTTTTAATAAAATGAAAATTAGTAAAAAAATGAGTTGAAATAAATAAGAGTGTAAATAGATATTAGTTAAGGAAAAATAGATTAGATTTAAAAATTAGAAAAAGGCTTATTCCAGCGAGTAGTAGAGTAGTGTGTGATTGTGTATGTAAATAGACGGTTTGTTAGATATTAAGACGACCGCTCTTGTTTTCTGTAGGCGTGTCTTTTGTTTATTTAGCAAGGCACTGAACTTATTTCGGCGTGCCTGTGGTTCAGTTGCCCACTGACCTTTGTCGATTTATAATTAAACCATGTCCTTTTTATTTCTAAAAATCCAACAATCTATCAGATTATGGGCCCAGGCGCGTTAAGCATTACACTTCTACTGCACAATTGTGTTTGTGCATTTTCTTTTGTGAAAGGCTGTTTTGTGCTGAGGAGAGAGGTCGGAGGTGCGAGCAGTTTTTGACTGGGATCTTTGTTGACCTTCTGGAAAACGGACCGAGTCACCTTTGGAGGAGAGCTTCGAGGTACTGTTGGAGGATGAATGTGCGCAAAGAAAGAATTCTGAAGGTATATGACAGTTTTCCACTCGCGGGAGTGAATAATACGGACGCCGTTTACAGTGGCACATAAGGCGTGAAAATAAATATGTCCGCCTTGTTACAAATTGAATTATTTGAATAACAAATAAATTTTGAAATATATTTTTTTATATTTTTTTTTATTTAAAATTTATTTATTTTAACGCTCTAGGATGGCTCCTCTTACGTCCCGCTTATCAGGGGCGAAAGTAGGTTTTTCGGTCGGGTGTGAAATAAATACCTTTTATATTAGTTTTCTGAAGGCGATGTAACCCTTTAAATCCCGGCCGGTCTAAAGGTTAAAGGACATGTTCAATTTAAGTGAAAATCACGAAAGTGAGAAAATTGTGATTGATATCAAAGATGAAGTTTTAAGTTTAAAAACTGAATCTGAAAAAGAATATATTAAATGTTATTTGGAAAGAGATAAGGTGTGATTTGAGATGACACAAATTTAAAGCATGCTTATTCATTTTATAAATGCATTTATGTTCATAGGCTAGCATAGAGAATACATAACAATATGCATGAAAAATGAATTAAAATATAAGAAAACAAAATTAAGCTCTGAAAATCAGACGGAGAGAGAGAGTACTTGTGTTCGGACTCTGATGTGCTTGTCTATCTTTAGATTAGCCATCTCTTCCGAAAAAGAATTATAGGATTTACTATAATACTTACTATAATATAGATTGTAGTCCAACTACAGTTAAGCTATAAAAATAATTATAGTAAACCTATAATAATTTCGCGGTATTATAAGTATCAACTATAGTCAAGTACTATGGCCATCAAAATGTCACTATAATACTCACTTATTCACTGCAGTTCATTCCTACAGTGATATACTATACACTGTTATGTGTAATACTATAGTATTTACTACATTACTGTAGCTCCTTACTATAGACACGATTTATAGTCTAAAACTACATTCTACATAACATTAGTATAGTACCTGACTCTTAATCCGAGATTATAGTCTAAAACTACATGCTACATAAACTTCCTGCAGTACTTACTACATGACTATAGTAGCTGGCTATAGTCTGAGATTATAGTCTAAAACTACATTTTTCATAAAGCTATCATATAATATTTAGTTCGTCACTATATTAAGTATAGTTTAAAAAAAGAAAAAAAATGGACCTGGATTCGATCCAGGAGTTTTTGTCTGTCTAGGCAAGCTTCTTTACCACTGAGCTATTTTTCTGTTTGTTAAAAAATGATATTTAGATTCAAATTGTAGCAGCTGGGCCGACTATATATGATAACCTAAATATAATTTTAATGACATAAACAAAAAAAGTAGCTGAGCGGTAAAGAGCTTGCCTAGAAAGACAAAGGCTCCGGGTTCAAATCCTGATCCGGAAAAAAAACTTTTTTTTTTTTTTAATTGTTTTCCTTAAAAATTTCAAGTGCTTCTTTTCTTTTGTATGTAGTTTTAAATGGTAATCTCGGTGTTTAATTTATTAAAGCCAATAAAAATTTTAGGTAAAAGCGGACTGTAATTTTTTACGATTAGTGGATAATAGGCGAGAGGCAAGGAAGGATTGGTAGAGAGAAAACTTTCTAATTAATTTCTATCACCACACTTTCATTAAAAAACACTTATTTATTAATGTTAACTCGAGTAATTTTAGAAAGGAATAAAATTTCAATAATGTCGGAGTCGCTTCGAAAACTATCTAAAAACTCCAACGCTTCCGTCGCGCACACCTATATCGCTCCCGAGACGCACAAATTTAGATAGCTACGACTTACAACAAAACTTAATCTTCAAAGAAATTTCTCGCGAACTAATACTCAGTCTACAGTGTAATTTGTACGTCTCGAGTGCCTCGGTGAGCACCGCGAAGATTCGCCCGGTCAGAGAGACGCAACACCGCCGTACTACCCGATTCAAGCGAGTGATTTCTCGCGACAAGATTGGTCGAAAAGTGAGCAGTCGCTGCACGATTCTCTCTCGATACTAAACACTCGGTGTCTGTAGCAAGGTACTATAGTGACATAGAAAATACTATAGGAGCTTTATGAAGAATGTAGTTTTAGACTATAATTTTGGAATATAGTCAGGTACTATAGTAATGTTACTAGAATGTAGTTTCAGACTATAATCTTTAACTATAATAAGTCACTACAACCATGTAGTAAGTACTATAGCCTTATGCATAACAGTGTGTAGTATATCACTATAGGAATGAATTATAGTGAATAAGTGAGGATTATAGTGACATTTTGGTGGCCGTAGTACTTGACTATAATTAATACTTATAATACCGCGAAATTATTATAGGTTTACTATAATTATATTTATAGTTTAACTATAGTTGGAATATAATTGATATTATAGTAAGGATTATAGTAAGTACTACAATTCTTTTTCATAAGGGATACTTCTTGTTCGGTCAATTAGTCCAAAGATATAATCTCTTGATAAAAAATTTACAATAAAGCGCATAAGAAGTATATTAATTAATTAATATTGAAAATCCCTACAGAGAAAAGAATGTACCTGATCATTCTTGGGAGTAACTGCTGTAGTGGCGAAAAGAAATATTATTAGCTGGCCAACAACTATTAATACCAGAGATTTTCTTAGACCAATGTTTAAAGGTCAAAAATCGAAAAGGTGAGATGGATGAAATGATTCGTGACAAAGAGAAAAGAGGCGAGCTGGATGAGGTGGGCGGTAAGAAAAAGTCGGCGAGATCAGCAAAGAGGTATTTGAAGGCCACGATCTTGATGCCGTGTAATAATTATGCATTAATAATTGTTGAATATTACTGCGTATTTCAATACGCTCGTACATACACTTCAACAATAGGGCGCGCCACACATGTTAGCGCGATATAAAAACAACGCTTAAGCGTTAGCGAGTACAGTCTATCGGACTAGGCCCGAGAGTACGATACGAAAATATAGAGCGGTGTGGTCAGTCAAGTCAGGTCATAGGCAGGGTGTCGTCGCACTAGCGGAACTATTAGTACAGACTAAATAAATAATACAATTTTAACTTAAACCGTGTCCACTCTTTTTATCATCTGCTCCTCGTAATTCCATAACAATAATTAATTAACAATACTAGCAACTACGCGTAGTTTTAGGCTCCAAAATTGTAAATGCAACCGAACTTGCGATTTGAATTTCCCGCCGCCCGAATCAAACGCGGACGAGCGTAGTACCGGCGCGCCCGCTAGGTGGCGTCAGCCGACCCGCTACAAGACTAGCGCTGGGAAAGGGATATATGTAAGGAGTTTCTGAAGGAGGGTACCTGAGCGTGCATACGCTACCTTCCTCTTTGTACTATATAAAGAGGAAATAAACCATTTTTTTGCTAATAAATTGAATTGTCAATTTATTTCGCTTCCCTGAAGCCTTCCTTTAAATAAAAATTCCCGTAGCTAACTGGATGACACCTAAGCCATACAAGTTGATCGAAGCTGACCAGTGCCGATTCGCCTTCGCTAAGGAATACGCAGCTGGAGTCACCGCCGCCTACAAGGAGAAGGCCGAGAAGGCCGAGAAGGGGGTGCAAGCAGCCGAGCGTCTTCCAACCAGCGTCTCAACTTCTACGCAGACCGAGATCCAGAGTGCTTTCCAATGGAACGCAGCTCAATTACTCGCCCGAAAGAATTGGATCAAGGAGAATAGAGCGGCACGGGGAGCTAACGAGTGCCCAGCAGCTGTCATCCGTCATCCGATTCGACCTGCCAAGCCGCGTGTTAAGAAGATTCAGATTATTGATCCTCCGATCACCAATACTAGGCAGTTGAACTAATTAATCCGACTCCTCATTTTTTTTCAAGGGTCAGTTCTTGCGGACCCACCCGCCCAATCGAACTTATACTTAAGTGCACACTTAACGGTAGACCTTGTCTATCGGTTCGAGTACTTTTTCTCAGGAAGTGGAAAGAGTCCAGGCACGTAGAGTGTTAGGTGTCGGGTGAGTGCCGTGTCCTCCCACACCCAACTGGAAGCCACAACCCGGAGCTCTTCAAGGCTTGGTACGCAACAATCTAGGAAGCTGCGCGATATCAATTCGCGCCCGTACGTGGGGCACGATAATCCTGCGGAGCAGGAAGAATCCATCAGCCGGAACACAAACGAATGCCTGTGCAGCATTTCCCACTACAAAGATCAGCAACTAGGTCTCAACATCCGAATCTACTTCTAGGAGTAGAGAATAACCCAGTGGCGCCCATCTCCCCGAACAGACGAGCTCGACGTCGAGCAAAACAAAGACCTCAGTAAGAAGAGGAACAGCTCCCTGAACCACCCCTTGAACTTGCTCCCTCCAGTCATAATGAACGGAGCCAATGGAACTGGGGGAGGCGATGGAGCTGGCGGAGTTGGTGGAGCCGGCGGACGCGATAACATAGTAAACGGTGGCTTCAACATAGTAAACGGAGCCAAAAACGTTGTAAACAGAGCCAACATCATGGCCGGCGGTGGTAACAACGTAGCAAACGGAGCCAATCAAGGGGCACCAATCATACCCTCCGCTCTCTAAAACTGGGAAGCCTTCTGCCAGGCTATATACGGAAACAGGTCTTCCTTACCGGGATTTTACAGTCGACCGCATGAGGATCCAACCCGATATTTACAACGATGTGAAGAATACCTCACCGCCTACTAGTTGCCCGAAGCCCAGAGAACTAAAGCCATCGAAAAGGGACTGCGAGGCGAAGCTGAAAAATGGTGGCAGTGCTACAAATCGTTGGACTTCGAGTGGCAGACATATCGGGAGCTGCTAGAGGACCGCTTCAATAGTAGTACCATTAAGAGCAAGCTGACTGCCGCTCTCTATTCGAGAAAGCAAGGTGAACGCGAAAACGTTGGAGCCTTCATTCAGGAGAAATATCTACTCTTTCAACGCATACGACCCGAAGAAACAGAGATACAAAGGGTACAAGTAATGATCAACTTGATCAAACCATCCTTGCGAAAGGCCCTATGTCCATTTGACATCAACAACTTTCCCGACCTCCTGACGAGAGCGCTACAGGCGGAGAAGCATGAACACGAAGACATACAGTCCAAGGCATCGAAGCCGACCCCGCAAGCCAAAGAGGAACACTCGGCAAACCATAAAGACAAAACAATAAGGGCTGAACCTAGCCGACCTAAATGCTGACACTGCCCGAGCCGGCATTTCAACAAAGATTGCGAAGTCTACAAGGCAAAACAAAGAAAACAGCCGGAAAACTGGCGGCAGACGCAGGGAACTCCGGCCACCGGCGTCAAGAACGGCAACGAGGATCGGAGATCAACACCTGCTGCACCTCCTCAAGACTCCCGAGAATAAAGGTGTACGTAGGGCAACAGGAAGTAATAGCACTTGTGGATCCGGCCGCCACGGACAACGTGATCCACCCATCTATTCTTCTTCAAAAACAATGGATTAAGGGAAAAAAGCAGACCATAGACTTAGCAACAGAAGAAATGCAGCTCACAATCACGGGCGAAACTCAGCTACGAATCTTCATTCAAGTGAAACCCTTCGATGTGCTGTTTCTCGTCGCTCCTCGGTCACGGCACTCATTGGTGCTTAGTCTTTCCTGGCTAGAGGAGGAGCAGGGCATTCTGGACTTAACTTGTGACGTGCTCTATCTAGAGCAGAAGGGACGTATCATAGTTCCACTGATACGAGCTCTACTTCAGCAAAAGGAGAAACCTTCCTTCAACAAGGAACCAGTCAAACATGGGCTTAACGGCTCCCACCAGGACGCTCTCTTCAAACTCCTTCAACAACACGCTGAGATCTTCACGCCGCTGAGCCAGAATTTTCCTCAGACACGTACTGTACAACATAAAATACGTGTCACTTCGGACCAACCTTTCCTGCTGCCTATGTATCGTTACTCTGATCAAAAGAGAACGCTCGTTGACCAGAAGATGCAGGAAATGTTGGCCAAAGGAATTATTGAGCCAACGACCTCACCATACAGCTCGCCTATCGTCCTGGCACGGAAAAAGGATGGTCAACCACGCTTCTGCGTGGACTACCGACGACTCAACGGCATCACAGAAGACTACCCTCGACCCATTCTAAATATACGCGACGCACTCAAGGACCTACGAAACGCGAAGATCATCTCAGCACTAGATCAAAAGAGCGGTTATTGGCAGATCCCCATGGAGCCAGCATCAAAGAAGTACACTGCCTTCGCTACTCCATTAGGCGGGTCTTACCACTTCCGCGTCATGCCGTTTGGATTCAAGGGAGCACCAGGAACCTTCCAACGATTGATGAGCCAAGAAGTACTCACCGGCTACATCGGGAAGTTCTGCATACTCTACCTAGATGATACTATTATATATTCCCAGGACGTCGCAGACCATCTCCATCACCTAACGCTCGTGCTGGAGTGGCTCAGCGTCCACAATCTGACCGCATCTTCGGAGAAATGCCGATTTGGAAAAGAAAGCTTGGAGTACCTAGGGCATATCGTCACTACGAATGGAAACAAAGCCCATCCAGACTACGTCCGGGCAATCATCGAAGCGCCCGCTCCCAAGACAAAGCGCCAGCTTCAATCGTTCCTGGGAACGTTGAACTGGTTACATGAATATATTCCGCATTATTCGCTCCTTTCTGCACCTTTAACCGATCTGGTTACGAAGAAACAAGACCTTCGCTGGAGCGCTGGAGCTCAAGAAGCCTTTGAAAGGCTAAAGGAAACTTCCAATCATCCGCTTAAAGAGTCTCATAGGTTACATGAAATCATACAGAATGACTTGAAATTTTTGTATATTATTCCTTAGCTAGAAGTAAGATTATATGATATTTTTTTAGAATTTTTTATCACCACGGTTTTCGAGAAAAAAATTGTTGAAAATTGAACTTTTAACATGGGCTCTTACGGAAGCGAGAGGTTATGAAGGGCTTACGCGTAAGAATTCGCGAAAAAAACATAGATTTTAAGTTGAAACCGTGATAGTTTTGTAGAAAAACAATCAAGGAATCAAAATGCGCCTGGCTGACAATCGATTACCAGGAATTTGACAAAGAACTAAGGCGAAACGTAAACAAAATATTGATTTCATTGGTTGCGGAGGGGGCGCGCGGTGAACAGGGAGCCGCTCGCGGAGAGAGAGGGGACTCCCTTTTCCTCCCTCCGGCCAAGAAAGCTATGAGACCCCTTAAGCTCTCGCAGTCTGATCTAGTCTACCCTACGTTCTACAGACAGACGCCAGCGCTTCCGGGATGGGAGCAGCGTTCTATCAACCTCGGCCAGTGGAAGAAAGAACATCATTAGGTACTCCAGCACTAAATTTAAGCCAGCTGAGACCCGCTACCACAGCAACGAGCAGGAGTGTCTTGCCGTCGTTTGGGCGGTTAAGAAATACCGCCATCTTCTGGAAGATCAGCCTTTTACCTTAAGGACTGACAATAAAGGTCTTATCTGGCTCCACCGTTTCAAGGAGGCGAGGGACAAGCTCAAACGATGGGCTCTGCTTCTTTAGGAATTCAACATGAAGGTTGAACATTGTCCAGGGAAGGAGAACCAATTGGCCGACCTCCTATCCCTGTAGAAGAGGTTACAGACACATTGGACGATCAAGAGCGACCTCTTCCACCAGGGCACCACAGAGCGGAGCCAGAGAGAGTGATCTGTGCCACCGACTCTCACACCCTCACCGACGAGATAAGGACCGCTCAACAGGAGGATCCAGACCTGAGCAAAGTAGCTAGGCGCTACCTGGAAGTCGTTCGGCAGGAAGAGCTCACACACGAAGAACGATGGATCATTGATACGTACAGGAAGAAACTCTCAGGGCCATCTTAGAGAATCACCGCTGGTCGAAGATACGCAACGAGGTACTCGACTACGTTCGACGATGCTTCCTCTGCGCTTGCTGTAAGAGCTCTAACGCGCCAGCAACTTAGGGACAGCGCACAGTGATCCAGATTTTCACAACATGTTGAAAATTCGTGCTTTAACTCAATTAGGCTAAAAAAATTATTCTAAAATACGTTTTCGACTTCTGAGGTAACTACCTTAGATAATCCGTTTCCCTCATGGCTACAGTATTGCTCATTTATTAGTAAAAATTAACCCAACTATCAATTTTGTGGAATTTTTCAACTCTTTTTTTAATTTCATGTTAGATACTTTTTTTTTTTAATATAACCACCAGTTTTTGAGAAATATAACTTATTTTCGAAATTTTAGTGCTTATGCCTTTTGCTTTTGATAAATGATTCGTGATCAAACTGCATATAAATTGAATTTCTTCGGGTTTTCAATCTTTAAAGTTACAGTTGTACAATTACACACACACACACACACACACACACACACGCACGCACGCACGCAAACGTTGTTTATAAACATAAAACTATAATTATGTTATATTATATAAGTATAATATAACATAAATCTATAAACAATATATACATTGCAAGAGTTTTGGCTTATCGACTTTTCTCATCTAGGACAGGAGGTTTTTAAGGCACTGACATTCAGCACGTCAACAGGGAATTCAAAGTATGTTATTTACTTAAAAACTTAAATAATGTTAATATCATTAACATACTTTTTATAGTTTAAATTATAGAAGAAGT